>JAVJIF010018224.1:0-90155 GCA_038442645.1 Agave tequilana
TGAATACCAAATCCACTATTGATTTCTTTTCCGACTTTTCCACCATGAACATATCATCCTTTCTTTAGTTTCTTTTTCATTTGATTCATTATTTTTATAAGACATAGAAGAATTCTCGTTTTATAACTTCACTACCACTCGTCAAAGCTTCCATCGCGAGCTCCTCCCTGAGATTCGACTCGGTATAGTCCTATACTATAGCGGAGACAAGAAGGGTACATAAATACATTTTTTATACTCATAATAAGTATACCTTTCTCTCTAATCAAAAAATGGCGCCGTTGCCGGGGAGAGCAACGTTTTTTTAGTTTAAAGTGAAGTACTAAACGATTCTTCTTCTCTGTTGCAGGTTACAGGTTGAAGAAATAGAAAATCTTGCATTGCAGTGACATACAAGTGGACCTGGGCCTCTGCTCTCGAAAGCAGAGACAGGATCCCTCCAAATTGCCGCAATTTCTGGGATTTTGCGCCGCAGATTTGCGGCAATAAGGAGTGAACTTCTGATAAAATTTCTGCAGGGCCTCTGGTTCTGCAACACAGCTGCTGATATACCTGAAATTCTGTATTCTTCACCTTATTCCTGCTTAATTAAAAAAGTAAAAGTTAGTTGAAATTGTTAAAATTGTTTAGACATTTGCATTCTACGCACGTGTCTTTCATTCTTTACTTTTACTGTTGAAGAGTGCTGGAGGCAAGGTACGTTTCGCATTGCATATAGACTAGGAATCATCTCTTGCTTGATTTTCATGCTTTGAGTGAATCTTAGTGATATTTCTTGTACACTTGCACAAATAAATTCTAAGGGCATATCCCGTAAATAAGATAGTGGTGGGATTTCATTACCTTTCCTAGCCCGAAAATCATTTTCCCAAGCACTCACTAACCCAAGCCTAATTTAATATAAAAAATAGACGTTGGCCCCTAGGGACATCTCGGACTCATCTAGGAGATTATCCTAAGGGGGAAAAGTGTTAGAAATAGACTCTTGCAAAATCAGTGTCTAGGAAAGGGATTGAGGGCCGAAAGCCCGAAGGTTGCTGGTTACTTAATTAAGGAACGTCTCTGACGGAAAACCTCCCACCAACCTTGCCCTTCCCTGGCTGATTAACTTGTGGTCTACGTCTACACTAAACCTCCCGTGGACGACCTAATCGTTAGGAGTCGTCTAGGTCTAGGTCAACCATTTCTTTTGGCTTGGTTTTGATTTTTTTTCTTTTCTTTTTGTTTGTTGTTTGATTTTTCTTTTTGTTTGTGATTTTTTGTGTGATATGGCATTCAACAATTCTTTCTATAATAATAATAATCCATATTCACACAGTCTCCATATTCGGATAATTCCAACCCGGTGTTTTACAATATGCACCAATCAAATACACCGGGTTGGCCTTATCCGAATCAATATGACCCATACCCCCCATCTAATAACTATAATTTCCATAATAATTTCAACTCTTCACCGAGTAATTGGGATTCCAGTCCCCCGTTTAATTATCAACCTCCTTGTCCACCATATTCACCGAGTCCACAATATCCACAGTATTCATTTCCCGATTCCGCTTCATATACTCCTTTTTCTGAACCACCAATTGAAGAAAAATCTGAGTTACTAAGGAGTTTAGAAGCCAATCTACAGAGGGCGAGCAACAACTTCCAGAACCTTTGCCTCTCCAATTTCACAGTATTTTCAAGAGTCTTACTCAATTCCACCTCTTCATAATGAACAACCATTTATGAGTAATGATTTCTTGTGTGAGTCCACTCTTCCATCACCACACAGTTTTGACTCACAATTTCATCACCAATTCCAAAACACACTTCATCTTTTCAACAAAATGATGAACCAATGAATTGTGAAAAGATGCTTGAATTCCTGACTCATGCTCGAAATGATCGTACCGTGACATAGATTTGATGATCCAAACTCTTCATTCTCATCCTATTTCTAATGTCACTAACCATTCTGTCAAAGAGTCATGTTTGTTTTGGAAATCAAGATTCAATTTCAGCACAACCACCTGAACTTGTCCAAACTTCAGATTCCATTGACATTTTGGCAAGTTTTTCATTTCCTAAAATTGAACTTGTCCAAACGTCAAATCCCATTGACATTTGGCAAGTTTTTCATCTCCTACAAATGAACTTGTCCAAACTTCAGATCCAATGGACATTTTGGCAAGTTTTCCTTTCCCTGAAATTGAACTTGAACATGATTATGATCCTGACTTTCACCAGATGATTCAACTCTACTTCCTGATTCAATCATGACTTCCATATCCTTACCTGATTTCACTTCATTTCCCAAGTCAGACTTGGATTCAGTACCCATCTGTTGTGAAATTGATTCACCAATCTTTTATGATGATCGCATTGAACTTGACCAATTCATACTCTTGAAAGTCCCATTGATTAAATTGGCAAGTTCACAATTTTTTAGAATTGAACTACATGAGGAATGTGATCTTGAACCCCAACTTAGTGATTCAATTCTTTTTCCTGATTCAGTAATGACTCCGGTATCTTTACCTCACTTCATCTTCTCCCGGAGTCGACATTGATCCTTTCCAATTCACAATGAAGTTGAATCACCATCTTTAAGGATCATGTTGAACTTGACCAATTATACCTTTTTGAAGATCCTATTGACAAATTGGCAAGTTCTCCATTTTGTGGAATTGAACTCAATGAGAAATATGACTTTGACCCTCAAGTTTGTGATTTAGTTCAAATACTGAATCATTAATGACTCCTGTTTTGTTACCCAATTTGAGTAACATTTTAGAGTCAGTTTTGATTCCCAACCCTCCTGAACTTGAATCACTAATCTTAGATAGTCACATTCCATCATGGGAAACTGAATGTGGACTTGAGCTTCATTTTCTTGACTTGGACCCAGTTCCTGAATCCATTCCGACTCCTGAACCTTTACTTGACTTCAATCACTTCCCTGAGTCGGTGTTCCTTTCCGAGTCCAAGTCACCGTTCTATCATTCCATATTCCATTCTGGACAAGGTAGTGATAAATTTAACTCAGAAATTATTTTAAAATTTGGAAATTAGATGGGGCATGTACATAATAATCTTAAATGCACACATCATTTTTGTGGGTCATATTATTGAGATTTCTGGTGGGTTCCTTAAAACCCAAAGAAAAGTTGATTGGGCCATGTTTCGTGGACCAATCAGGCCGCCACCGAACCACCACCTTAGGAAAATTTTTTTTTTTAGGGTTTACTAACTTAGAGTTTTTAGATTTTCTTTCTTTCACACTTCTTTTAGAATTTAATAAAAAAAAAAGGGATTTTTATGCATAAGGAGTTTCCACACTTTCCAATTCCAATCTTTCCAAATTCCTAGGTTTTCCCTCATTTTTCCCAAGTCCCTAGGATTAACCAAATTTTCCAAAGTGAGACCTTATTTTCAAATCTTTCCAAATCCTTAGGATAAATTCGTTTTTAACCTAGGGATAATTTTGGAAACCTAACTTTTCTCCCTCCTATAAATATTCCTCTACCCCACATTTCAGCCCTCACACGAGAAACTTTCTTCAGATCCCCAATCTCCTCTCAAAAGCGCAGCCTCTGCAATTTTCTTCTCCCCAGATCTCTTCACTCTGCCGCGGATTCGCCGCCCCAGCCGAGCTTTCGCGGCTTTCCTGCAGCATCTGCACGCTGCCAGAGCCTGTCCATCGATTTCACAAGCTTACGTTGATCTGGTGCTAACTCCTCATTCAGAGCTTCCTGAACCCACTGCAGAGATCAAAATTCTACCCCCCACGAATTTCAGGGGTGGTTCGACTTCTAAATCTCTTCTTTTTACCGCTTTGATCTTAAATTCCTAGTATGGCACCATCTATTTTATTGAGAAAGATTTTGGGCAGATTTTGAGTAATGCAAATGGTTATGGACATGTGTTTTTAGACCGAATTAGGGCCTGGAATTGGTATTCATTAGTGTATGACAACACTGAGACTGATGCTTTTTATTGTCCCGATTTGGTGACCATGTTTTACACACACATAGACCATGCATCAATTGATTCACAAACATACCAGTTCACTACACACATGCCACTGGAGACTTGTTCATCACGCTTCCTCTTCTTGAGGAAGTCACCCTCTGTCCCAACCATCACACACCACATCGAGCCTCTCCCGTTGATTGAGTATATGACTATTATGGGGCTCGTTGCACTGAGTTGGATCGTGGGCTCAAAGCCAGTACGACATTTAGAAATATTCACTGCGTTGGATGTTGGATCCAACGAAATATTCTAGGGCTAGACCACACCTCCTCTTTCAACAGACCAGTGTTACAGATTATACATGACTTAATGACACGTCAATACTCGGTTTGTTTGAACAAGGTCATCTTCCATGCACTTCTAGCCAACTCTTCACGCACACGAGGTGCCAAATACTCACACCCCATCCTGATTACACGTCTGTGTAGGACTTTCCTACCAGACGATGTATTTGACTCATTTGATAGAGTGTTTGTTGCCCCGGAGAGACCTACTAGTTCTTATAATTGTTGTTTACACGCAGTCTGGACTCCAACTGTCCATACTGAGCATGTAGAGTCCTCCTCTGAGGAGAGTCTTGATGATGAAGATGAACCGGAGTTTTGGAGGCAGGAACCCCCAGTAGAGTCACGAACTTTCATGTCCACCATCTGGAAGGGCATGAAGAAAATTTTAGGGGTCAGGTGAGGTTGAGGAAGAAGGTGGAGGAGAATCATCCAGGTTATCCTCCAGGTTAGATGATATTGAGGCAACGCTGAGGAGATCAGAGTCAGCTGGATCCAGTACTACTACTGCTGGTCCAAAGAGGAGGAGGGAGTGACTTTTTACCTTACCTATTTCATGCATCATTTTTATCTTGCATACATTGAGGACAATGCATGAGATAGGTATGGGGGGGTATGTACTAACATAGGACTTTATTTTCTTTATAGGATTTTTATTTTTTAGGATTTTTTTTTCTTTTTAGTCTTTTATTTTTAGATTTTATCTTTCTTCTAGATTTTCCACTTTCTTTTTAGATTTGACTTTTCTTTTAGAAAAATTAAAAAATATAATAAAAAAAATAAAAAACTTTTTGAAATAAGAGACAAGTTTAGATCTATTTTTAAGAAAATTAAGATGTATCTTAGGATTAAGAAAGCCTTAATTATGACATCTTAAATTTAGTTGAAATAATAGATCTTGTTTGAAAATTATAGGCTAAGTAAGTAAAATTGGTGAGATATTTTTATCTTGAATTTTTTGCCTTAGATAATATGCACTTTACACTTACACATTTCTTGGGATGGAGACAAAGACCAAAAATGCCATATAAATAAAAAAAAAGAAAAAAATAAAATAAAAAAATATAAATAAAAGATCACTTATTAAGCTGGATAACTATGCCTCAAGAAGCATGGTTACTCACGCCTAACGGTGATCTCACTTATTAAGCTGGATAATTGTGCCTCAAGAAGCATGATTATTCACGCCTAACGGTGATTATAAATAATCCCCTTTAGTTTTGTGGCCTTTTTCACTCGAGTCCTTTAACCCGAGGATGTTTTCCTCATCTGGTGCCCTAGAACCATCTGGTTTGGGAGTCATCGGTTATAGGCTCGCTACATGGGCGAACTAGAAAGCCTAAGAAAACTAAGGGAAGAAAAGAAAAAAAAAATAATAAATAAATGGCTTGATGGTTAGAGTTGAAATCCCAGAAATTTTCACTGAGCACGGTGTGCATATTATCTAGGTTTTATGAAAGATAAAATATTCAATCCAATTTTGAATTCTTACCTTAATTGAAAACAAGATCTTGCATGGAGACTAAGTTTAAGGAAGAATGATTATAGGTGGACTTATGACCTAGGATCACTTATATTTTTGCAAAAATAGTTCGTAAACATGTCTCTTGTTCAAAATGCGTTTTCAAAATACTAACATTTGTTTTCTTTTCTTTATGGATTTTGTGGGTGCAATCCGCTGAAAACCCTCAGGAGACAACACTCCTCCTCTAGGGCAACCTAGAGGTTTAACGGCTTGTTGCACGTGCTCAGTGCAATCGCGTCACCTGCGAAAGTGGTGTAATAAATTGGTAGTTAGGATTTTCTTTTCTTTTCTTTGTTTTGCTCGGGACGAGCAAAGAATAAGTGTGGGGTGTGATTGTAATCCAATATTGCATATTTTACCTCATAATTCCCATGCATTTAGTTAATAAATATATGATTTTTACTCATCTTCTCTACATATTTGCAGGTACACACTCTAAAGGAGATAAAGCAATTAATCACTTTAATTAGCAATAATTAAAGTAATTAATCAAAGATTAAAGATAAGAGCCAGATTTCAAATCAGATCCAGAAAGATCCGCGCGCCCAAAGAAGAATCCAGATAGTCCACGTGGCTAACCACCTAACAAGAAGATCTCACCAGAAAATCTGGCTCAACGGCCCAGATTTTACCGCCAGTTCTCTGGGATCTGGAGAATCTGCGGCAGTTGTAAACAGTTAGGATCCCGGATTTTGTGGTAACTACCTGGGCTCTCGAAGCTTCACCTGGGGCTATAAATATGTGACCTTGGACCTGCGAGCTGAGACAGAATGGAGAAGAGAGGAGAATTCATTAGTTGTTGTAATTTTGTTTAGTTTTTCTCTAGGTTTAGTTCTTTAGATCCCTCTTCTTCTTCCCTAGAATTCATTGTAAAAGAGAGTGATTGTGAGAGAGAGAGCTTGTGTAATCAAGGGTGACACTTGAAGCAACAAGGATTGATCCATTCTCCTTCCTCTACTTGAGCTTGGTTCTAGTTTATGTGCTTTCTTTAATGCTTCTTTAATTCCTTGCAAATTTACTTCATGCTTTGTTTTACTTCTCTAATGGCTTTTAGCTAATTCCTTCTCCATGTACTAGCTAACCACTAGCCTTGCCATCTTCACTAACTCATGGGTGATTGCTTTTGTTCATCTTGCAAGTTGTATGGTCTTCTCTTCTCCGATGGGTTAAACCACTCATTCGACAAGTGAGAAAGTAATTAGATCACACGCGAGACGAATCCACGCCGATGGAGTGACAACATGAGGCAAGCCTTCACTATCACGGAGTTTAGTAAGTATTGGTAAGGTAGTAAGGTAAGCTAGTCATGGAATGCTTCTTCTTTAAGTTTCCTTTTCTTTTCTTGTGAATACCAAATCCACTATTGATTTCTTTTCCGACTTTTCCACCATGAACATATCCATCCTTTCTTTAGTTTCTTTTTCATTTGATTCATTATTTTTATAAGACATAGAAGAATTCTCGTTTTATAACTTCACTACCACTCGTCAAAGCTTCCATCGCGAGCTCTCCCTGAGATTCGACTCGGTATAGTCCTATACTATAGCGGAGACAAGAAAGGGTACATAAAATACATTTTTATACTCATAATAAGTATACCTTTCTCGTCTAATCAAGCGTCTGGCAAGTTACCGGGACAACTCGGCTTAAGGTGCGAGTAGGAATTCTGGCAGCATCTCGCCTAGACGAATCTAGTGGTAAAGCGCTGAACGCTGATCATGATAACTAGGCGGAGCTGAGAGACCTGACGGTCCCAATCACTTCCCTTTCGAGATAGTGAGAGACCGGAGGCTGAAGGACGGAGAGACCTGTCGGTCCCAATCACTTCCCTTTTGAGATAGTGAGAGACCGGAGGCTGAAGGACGGAGAGACCAAGAACGCTCAGGGTTTAAGCGCACTCTCGGTGGCTACCAGCCATCCCAGGAGTGGGCAGAAACCTAGAGTTCAACGACCACGAAGGGTCGGCCACGCATAGTATAAAGCAGTAAAATGCATATAAACATGGAATAAAATACATGTCGACCCGACAAGGCGGGGAAACCCAAATGGAGGCGAGAGCGAGGACACTCGCCTAAATCTCTGGAATAGCTGAAAACTCTGAAATCCATGGAACTCGCGTACGCGCCATAAATATAATAAGTGAAGAGGAGAGAGAAAGAGTTAGAGAGAGAAAGAGAGAGGAAAACTAGAGAGAGAAGTATATAGAAGGAGAGAGTGCACAGGAGACGCGGGTTTTGAGAGTGAGACGCGGGAGTCGCAAACGCGGGAGTCACAGACGCGGGAGTCACAGACGCGGGAATCGCGTTGCAAAGGTGCCACAAATGCGGGGTTCGAGACCCACGTTCAAGTTAGGACACGAGAAGAATGCGGACGCGGTCATGGGTTCCGCGTCGCGTTAGCATGAGAAGAACACAGACGCGGGCATTAGCTCCGCGTCGTGCAGACATGAAAGGGACACAGTCGCGGGCATGGACTCCGCGTTGCGTCGGTACAAGAACGCGAAGGCCGCGTTTAAACAGATGCCAGAACGCGAAGATCCGCGTTAAGGCGTTGCCTGGACGCGGGGGTGAGATCCGCGTCAGCAATATACAGAGAGGAGGAGGGAGAGAGAAAGGGAAAGGTGCTTACTTTGGTGGTGGTGTTATTTGGTGGAGGAGCTGGATTTTGATGGAGTAATAAAAAAGAAGGTGAAGGAGGTGATGTTTGGAGGTTGAAGTAGTGGAGATGGAGGTGGTGTTGTGATGGTGAAAGTGATGGTGGAAGTGAAGATGGTGGTGGAAAATTGTAGAGGTGATGGTGATGCTAGTTGTTGTCGTTGTAATCGTCACCGTAATGATTACCGGATAATCGCGAACGATTACCGGAATAATCATCGGAGATATTACCGACGAAGAAGAGCTCGGCCCCAATCCAAAGGAGGTGTCCGGCTCTTGATGTGGTGATAGGGTGGTGGTTTTGTGAGGGTTTTGATGGTGGTGGTATTTTTGGAGAAGGTAAAGGAGAAGGTGGAGGCTTTGGTGGAGTTGTTGGAGTTTGTGGTGGTTTACATGGAGATGGAGGAGGAAGAAGATGAAGGTAAGGAGTTGGAGAAGTTGTAGTGGTTGTTGTTGTGGTGGAGATGAAGGAGGAGTTGGTGGTGATTAAGGTGTTGGTGAAGAGAAAAATGAAGTGGAAAGATGAAGGAAAGGTTTATATAGGAATTGGATTTGTGAAGGTAATGTAAAAAGTGTTTAGAGAGGCGTTTTTTTGTAAAATAGAGGGGTTAGGTGGCTCTTTGGGCCGGCCATGGTGATGGGAGAGGAGTTTGAGATATTTTGGAGAAGATATTTTTGATGGGGAGATATTTTTGGAGGAAAGATGTAGAAGATAATGGAAGAATGGAGAAGTTTGGAGAATTTGGTGGAAAGAAAAGGAAGGAAAGAAAATGAAAAAAGGAAAAGAAATTGAAAAGAGGAAGATATTTTCTTGAAAGAAAAAGTGAAAATAATTAGAGTAGCGGATTCTCAGGATTCGGTTGCGGATGCGGAAAACTTTCGGAAAAATACCAAATCGTCCGAAAATCAAGTATCTCGGAACGACCCGCAAAAATTCTCAAAAATCAAGAATATTATTCTAAGAATCATGGTGAAATCCATTTCAAGAAATTATTTATAGTTTTTAAATTAAAAATCCTGAAATCGGCCGCCAATATCGGTCGACACCAAATCTGGCAGAAATTTGATAAATTCTAAAAATTCCCAAAAATGAATTAAGATAGTAAATATTATTATAAGCAAATATGGGAAAGCGGTTTCTCAAAATTTGACTCCATTTGTAAATTAAAAATCTAGGAATCGGTCAGCGGTGCTGGTCGACACCGGTTTTGAAGATTTTCCATTTAATTTAGGAAAATTCCAGAAAATCATAGAAAATCTAAAATATTGGAAAATGATGTTTGAAACTGAAATCGGTCAAATCTAAATATCGAAAAGATAAAATTGAGTAAGACACTAGGATCGGGTCCCTGGTTCAGAGAAGAGCAGACTCTGAGTCCACGAATCCGGATCCAAGACAAACGATCATATAAATAATTCATAATACAAAATAAATACAGGAAGTAAATCGAAAAATACGATCAGAAAATACGAATACGCAACTAGGTACGTATTCTGGGAGCGGGGTGTTACAAAACCTATGACACAAGTCTTCACTTCTTGAAGTCTTCTCTTGAAGCCTTCTTGACTTGGTCCAAACACCGTGCTAGCTCCAAATATGGCTTGAAATCCTTTGTTGAAACTATGCACCTACTAAGATCTTGATCATGAATCTGTCACTAATTAAACACAAGATCATTAGTACTATAACTACATGAGTTGATCATCATCAAAACTAGAGTGATGGGCCTTCGGGCCAACAATCTCCCCCTTTTTGATGATGACAAAACTCATGAAGTTATATATGCATGGATTAAAGTAAGCTTCAAAGAAGCTCCCCCTTAACTCATGCATAACAATAAATAAATATATATGCAATATATGCTCATAAACATGTATGCAAATTAAGGAGATAAACACGCACTCAAGTATAAAACAAATCAAATTCTTCTTTTTCTCCTATTTGCAAAACAAAACATATATGCATAAACAAAAATGCATATAAACCAAATCTTTCTCCCCCTTTTTGTCAATCATCAACAAAAGGGTAAAAACAAAACAACAAAATTTTCTCCCCCTTTTTGTCATAAACAAATAAGTCAATAAAAGTTTATATGCGATATACATTCATGAAGAGGAAGACGGTTAAGTAACTTCCCTACACATATACATTACGTGAAGGAGGGATGATAAGCCCTAATTCACATAACGTATAACATGTAATGCATAAGAGGAGATGTGAAGCTCCTCCTACACACGTGTATCACATAAAGAAGAGTTATCAAGCTCCTCAATACAAGATACACTCAACATGAATCTATATGTAGAAGAGATGTTAAGCTCTCCTTGCATATAGGCAATACAAAACAAAACATTTTTAAAGGTATCACTTGTAAACAATCATATTTTAAGATACCAAATGTAAATAAACAAATTGTAAATAAACATTACAAATTTTTAATTTATCAAATACATAAAACATATTGATATCAATAGTATTTATAACAAATTTGAAGCATTTTGATACCAATTGAAAAACATGCATAAGCTTATTAAAAGGTCAATTGAGATACCAATTGAAAATAAAGTTTTAAATTAAGCTTAGCATAAACTTTGTGCTTTAAAGATGTATACCAAAAGTAAAGTAAGCACATAAAAATCATATATATGTATGAGAATTGATAATACCAATTGAAAATTAGAACATACATATATAGAAAACAAAATATGAGTATATACAAAAATATCAATTTAGATACCAATTGAAAAGATCCAATGATACCAATTGAAAATGACAATGTAAATCAAGTATATAACTTATAACCTTCCACCGTTATATGCTCAAGATAAAAGATTTTTCAATAAGGCTTACAAGGCATACACGCCCAGCCATCCGCCCATTATGGGTAGAATTTTCAAAATAGATTTGAAAAAAGATTAGCATTGAAAATCACTACCAAATGAAGAATAATTAACTAGTTAAAAGTAATTTTTGAAAAACTAGTTAAAGATCCTTCAAAATATGAAATCAAAACATATGTTTTTCATGAATCATACCAAATACACGAGAATTGTCACTCAAAATCGATAAAGCTCATAAAGTGTTCATGAAATAAAGTCATGACAAAACTAAAGTGTGAGTGTACAAGAATCATGTAATTAGCATAGTCATGAAATAGTCAATAAATCTCAAATTTAACATGAATATTATTTTATGAAAACATTTTTCATATAAAAACCAACTTATAGGTATATGTATGTTTTATCCAATCCTAACAATACACATACATATCCCAAACATAAAAGAGTCTATTAAAGGTATTTGCATGAAGGCAAGAGACTCACGGGTATACATGTATATTTATTAGATTTGAATAAAAGTTACATATACATGAAGTAAAACATGAAATTGGCAAAATAAGTATAAATAAAAGAATCATCAAAACTAGCTTATATATGTGCATATAGTGGGTACAAATGAGCATAAAGTGCAAACATATATGAATCAATTTGTTCTCACTATTTGTACATGTATAAATACAAGTTTTGATAAAAACTACATTTAAACTAGTATTTACCACATGAAGCACAAAACACATAAAACATGAACATGCTCAAAATATGATATATGAAATGGCATGTAAATAAACTAAGAGTTTTAGAGATGTTACCAATACATGAACTATACTCCAAAACTCCAAACATGGTGGTAGTGCCACCAAAACTCCTTGATAGCGGTGCATCAAAAGTATGTCCTTCAAGTCCAATTGCATCCACTACCAAGGCACCAAATCTCTCACGTCTTGTGAGAGCTCTCACCTACATCAAAAACACACGGTGGGGGTTTTGGTGCCCATTTTCTTTTGGGTCCTTGGGGGTTAGTCTTGTAAGGAACATTCTTATTAGCAAAATGTTTGGGTTCCTTGACAAGTTTTAAAACATTTTTATTATTAGCAAAATTTAAATGATGTAACTTGTCAAAACAAAACTTTGCTAAATGGCCTTTGCGGCCACAATGTGTACACTTGTACACCTTAGAATGCTTATGTGTATGTGTATGATCGTCGCGTGCAACATATGCATGATGTGGATGATGTGCATGAATATTTGGAACTTGTTTCTTTGAAAACAAGGTTTCCAATTTCTTATGGTTAAATGCACATGAGCTCAAGGTTGAGCTCAAACAACTAATCCTATTTTTCAAAACATTTATCTCACTATCATTAATGGTGGCATGTAAAGCATGGTGAGATATAGAATTATTTTTCTTTTTCTTTTGAGAAATATTTTCTTTTTCTTTTTCAACAAATTTTCCTTTTAAAGAGTTATTTTCTTGCAAAACAATTTCTTTTTGTTTTTCCACCAAAATAATTTTATTTTTCAAAATAGTGTTTCCTTCACATAAATCATTTAATTTAGTCATAAGGGAAACATTCTCATTTTTCAAATCTTTATTTTCTTTTTCTAAGCATACAATGTTACTTCTAAATGAATCATGTTCTGTATGCATGCAATCAAGTTTCTTTTTCAAATTTTTATTATCTTTCTTAATCATGTCATATTTTTCAAGTAGTAATTGACAAAATGAAGTGAGCTCATCATATGACATGTTATCATCTTCTACCTCGGATTCGGTAGTTACCTCAAGGGGGTTATCCCCTTGGACCATATAGCACTTGTTAGAGGCGTCGCTTCCAACATCCGAATCGCTCCCGGCGTAGTATTGATCATTTTCGCCAAGGGAGAGGAGGGTGTTCCAAACTACAAAAGCCAAATCAAGATTAGCAACCCTAGATAAATAATCATCATTTAGGATAGATCTTAAAGCATGTAGGGCTTTTGCATTAGCCTCAAAATTCTTACCATTTAAACAATATGCATCATTAGTTGTGGCAAGATAAACATGAATGCCTAGGGCTTTGAGGTACAACGACATCTTAACCTTCCAAATTTGGATGTTAAGAATGTCAAACATGGGTGGTGATATGAAATTCATGGTGTGTGTACAAAATATTGTGATTAGCCTAAAAAGAGGATATTTAACTCTAGGTTGTAAGACCCAAATCAGAGTACCAAGCTCTGATACCAATTGTACATCACCTAGGGGGGTGAATAGGTGATGGCTAATCTAATGGTCACTTAATGACAAATAATGCGGAAGCTAAAAACAATTATGACCTAAACAAAACTATTACACTAAACACTATGTATAACACAAGAGTGTAGCCGAATTTCCCGTGAAGGGCTCTGGACTAACTCCTCTAGATTCCCCTTGAATGGGTTGAGGTGCCGCGTTGGCTCTCTTGGTTGAATACAAGTGTTAGCAAACAATCCCCAAGCAATATATCAATATGAGCACACAAGTATATCAAGCATATAAGGATTAACACAATAATTGAATGCAAGATATAAACAAGGGACAAAGAGAGAGAGAGAGAGAGAGCAATCGCAAACACAAGGGATTTGTTTCGAGGTTCGAGCACACTTGCTCTACATCCTCGCCTTCGACACACGAAGGATTTCCACTATAATCGATCCCACGGATCAATCGGTGCCGCAACACCTACAACGAGTTCCCACTAGAACTCCTTAGACTCTCTCTAGTCCGGTACACACCGCAAGCCCACCGGCTCGCCGAGGCCGCACCTTAAACCAACAAGTTCGCACCCGAACTCGAAACACCGCGGACACACACGTCCGCCTCCTCAAAGTACAAAGAACAAGTCTTTGGTGATCACAACACTTGATCACCTAAAAACTATCTCACTACAACACTCCTATAAGATGAATAATCAATGGATAGCTCAAGTGTTTGTGTGAGAAAAACTAGAATGAGAATGGTGGTGAAAAACTCAAAGAATCACTTTTAACACTCTTGATAAAAACTCTCTTTTTGATTTGAAAATGAAGATCTAAAACAAGTGGATATAACCACTGAAATGAGTGAGAAAAACTAGCCCAAAACTATTCTTGAAATCTTGTTGAAAAACAATGCCCAAACCCCCAAATTTATAGGCCTAGAAAAACTAGTCGTTGGGGTCTGTCAGGCCTGTCGGTCGACCGCCCGGTCGACCAGCTAACGATCATATTTCAGACCGTTGTGCCATCGGTCAACCGGTCGGCCGACCGAGGCCAGGATACAGAGAGCTGACTCTCTGTCCGGTCGGCCGCCCGGGGCCTTTCCAGAGAGCAGAGCTCTCTGGACGGTCGACCGGGTCGGTCGGCCGGCCCTCCTGCCAGAACTGGCGTGTACGTCTGTGCACGTCGGTCGACCGGCTCGGTCGACCGGCTGAAGCCAGGTCAGAAAACTGTAAGGGATTTAAAACTTGGTCTTTTTGGCTAAAACAAAATCCCATAAATTCACAGAAAATCTACAAAAATAGTTTTTACCAATATACTTTGATAATCAAACATGCTTGCACAAAATCAAGGCATGTTATAAATGATTTAGACTATTTTTGTAACTTGGAAATATTGGCTCAAAAGAAAACAGTATTTTCCAAAACTTGATTTTTCCAAAACTTGTTTTCTAAAACTTCACCAAATACAAAAACAAGATATTTAAACAACTTTTAAAGCATAGAGTATATGGATATGATCCACTACACAAACATGGTGAAATATCTATGTTTTGACATTAAGCACTAAACTTGATTTTGGTTAAAAAGCATGAATATAGGAAATTCAAGTTTACATGTTTTAACCAAAAGAACAAAACGGTATTTTGTCAAACAAGAAGAATCTTTTCTAAAATGAAATCTCTTTTATAAAAACAACTAAATCAAGAGTGTGTGTGTGTAAATGTACTTGAGAAATCCACCAACTATTCTATCCTTTACATTTTAACTAAAAAACAAATCTTCTAAAACAAACCTATGACACAAGTCTTCATCTTCTTGAAGTCTTCTCTTGAAGCCTTCTTGACTTGGTCCAAACACCGTGCTAGCTCCAAAATATGGCTTGAAATCCTTTGTTGATGTAACGCCCGATTCCACAGATACGGGGACGTCACTGCGACGTGTATACGTAGGTCATAACTTGCCCCCACGTATATACGCTAAGCATAAAAGTACAACAAGAAATACAGAGTACCCGACAAAGCGTGGTATCAATACATATGCCAACACAAGAAGTACACATACAAAGTTATCACAGGATATTATAAAGTATTACACATGACGTGTGCATTACATCATAACCAAGTCCAAAAAATATACACAATATGTATACAAAAAGCTCACGAGTAGGATGGAGATCCCGTGAGACAAAAGGAGAGAGTCTGGCACGAGGACCGGAGCTAATCTGCCTGCTCACTAAAGAAAGCCTGATCTTCGGTGGATGGCTCCACTTCGGCCCAAGCCTCGGAGTCTGAATATGCAAATCCAAGGGATCAAGACATATAACGATAAACAATATATATATGGCCAAATGGCTAGGATACAAGAATAAGGAAAAACTGGAACGGTCTAATGAATATAAACCAACAGGCAAGGAAAGCATATATAACTGAAGTCAGAAAGGAATGAATGCATAGCTCTAGTCTATTATTATTATTACTTGCTTTACTGTGATATCTAGCTATGTGACCCACGTCCCAGCGCACATAGATCCATATCCTAGTAACTCAAGGTTGTTATTGGAAACAGCGGGGTATCGACGAATTATGTTTACAGTGGACCCCGTACATGCCCGGGATAACGGTCCAGGATTGTTCCGTTGCTTGGTGACGGAAGCCAGCCGCTAGGCTATTCAGGAGGGTCTTATGTATGCCCTTAGTCATGACTGATTCAGGAATAGGGAGCAAGCACTCCCCTCGGTCCCCTGGTGTACCGCAGGTTAGACCGGAATATGATTGTACAATATACCTACTACCACTGTAAACACGAACACGTATCGATATCCGCATATTTCCCCCGACCCATATGTAAATTGGTGCTTTTTATAGGAAAGTCAAGTGTATCATGCTTTGTTTTAAGAGATGGCATGATGGGTGGTGATATTTACTATTTACATGTCATGATACAAGAATATGCAATAACAAGTCATGAGGTAACAAGAGATACATCTATTCAGTAATAGATCATGTAGTGCCAGTATTGAAGCATGAACAAGCAAGATATAATACACATGTAACAAGCATAAGAACCAAATTCAGAACAGAAATTAACTATGACACACAGTCAGAATTAGTCGACTAGGGGTAAGGGTTAGTCGACTAATAGGGGTCTCTAGTCGACTGACAGTCTGGATTAGTCGACTGGAACTGGGATACAGAGAGTTGGAATTCTGTTTCAGGAAGAGTTAGTCGACTAGGGTAGGAGGGTTAGTCGACTAACAGTGAGCTCTAGTCGACTAACAGATACTTAAGTCGACTAAGTCTGTTGATGCAGAAAGTTGGATTTCTGGTCCAGGGAGGATTAGTCGACTAGGGGGATTCAGGAGTCGACTAATAGTGATTTCCAGAGAGTTGAGATTTATGTCCAGAAAAGATTAGTCGACTGATAATTGGGGTAAGTCGACTAATACTGTATTTTCCAGAAAAACTAAGTTTCAGCTAAGTGTTCTAGTCGACTAGCTCCTAGGGTAAGTCGACTAATAGGGGGAAAAACAGTGACAGAACAGATTTTCTGGAAATTGTGTTTGATGGTTCAATTCATGGTTTTGGGTGACCTAGGTGTACAAGAGGTGTAGATACAAGTGTTCTAGGGCTAATTCAAGTCTTGGTGAGTGAAATACTCACTTGGAACCGTTAGATCGAAGCTCTACGAGTCCGGGAAGCGGGTAGTCGTCAAAGGCACCTATGAGATCCTTGGCGACGAAGTGAGCCACGATCCAAGCTTCAATTCAGTTGCTTGGGCTGGAGGGAAAGGTCTTGAAGTGTTCTTGGAGCTAGGGTTCAGTTTGAGGAAGAAGAGGGTTTGTGAGAGCTTCTCTCTCTTGAGTTGAAGTGGAGGAAGAAAAAGAGGTAAGTTGCAAATGAAAACCTATATATAAGATGGGGATTTTGTAAAGGAGATGGAATTGTGTAGAAAGGAGGGGTTTCCTTGCAAAAAGGAAGGGGTGAGGTGTCCCTCACCTGGCCACTTGGCCGGCTGTGGGAGAGAGAGAGAGTGAGTGGGGTTAGGTGGGGAAGTGAGTGGGAAATGAGGTGGCATTTGTGGAATTTTGGGATTTTTGAAAAAATGTCCGAAATTCAAGTATCTCGGAATGACCTGAAAATTTTACCAAAAATCAAGAATAAGATTTGAAGGCTCATGGTGCAATTCGTTTGAAGAAATAATTTGTAGTTTTAAAATTAAAAATCCCGAATCAGTCACCTGCCGACTCCGTTGGAATTTTCATAAATTCATAAAATCTCCAGGAAAAGAGTGTAGGTTGAAAATATGATTCTAAGGAATAATGCCTAAAGGACCATCTAGAAATTCCTAACTGTTTGTGAGTTAAAAATCCTGGAATCGGTCAGCGGCACTGGCCGACACCGGTTTTGAAAATATTTAATTAAATTCAGGAAAATTCCAGAAAATCACATAAAATCCAAGGTATAGGAAAATGACATTTGGAACTGAAATCGGTCGAATACAGGAAGTAATTTGGAAAACACGATCGAAAGACTGAATACGTAACAAAGTACGTATTCCGGGAACGGGGTATTACAGTTGAAGCTATGCACCTACTAAGATCTTGATCATGAATCTGTCACTAATTAAACACAAGATCATTAGTACTATAACTACATGAGTTGATCATCATCAAAACTAGAGTGATGGGCCTTCGGGCTAACAACACTATTCTTTACAAATTGAAAGACTAAAAACAACATGATTTTGAATTATTTTCATAATTTTCCAAGGAGAATTTAGCTTTAAACGTTGTAATGGTCTTACTTTTACAATTTTAAAAAAAAATGCTTGATTTATGCACATGTGTATTGTATCAATCATCTCTCCAAATCACCAACATGGAATTACACGAAGTACTTTTTTCCTCTCCTTCACGTGGCAATGATAAAAACTCGTGTTATTCTTTACAAAATTAAGATACTAATGGGGAAAACAATATTTTGAATATTTATATATTTTTTAGGGGAATTTAACTTTGAAATGTTGATGGTCTTACTTTTTTACATTTTTCAAAAAATTGCCTAGGTTGAGTTATGCATATATTGTACTGTATCAATAATCTCTTCAAAATTCCCAAATGAAAATACCTTAGATATTTTTCTCTTCCCCTTACGCAGCTCTAATAATGACCCACGCTATTCCTTACAAAATTGACAGACTATTGGAAAAAATAATATTTTGAATAATTTTCATAATGTTTCTAGGGGAATTTAAGTTTAAATTGTAATGGTCTTATTTTTAACATTTTCTAGAAACTGCTTTTGTTATGCGTATGTTGTATTGTATAAACCGTCTCTTTAAAACACCATGAATAATACCCAAATGTTTTTCTCCTTCCTTTTGCGTGCCTCTAATAACAACACATGCTATTTTCTTTACAAAATTGAAAGAATGCTGGAGAATCCAATAGTTCAAATAATTTTCATATTTTTTCTAGAGGACTTTCAATGTTATAAGGGTTTAACGTTTTACATTTTCTAGAAAATTTTCTGGGTTATGCATATCATGTTTGTATCAATTATCTCTTCGCAATGCCAAGGACTTACACCAAATATTTCTCTCTTTTACGTGGCTCTAATAACGACCCTGCTATTCGTTACAAAATTGAATTACTAAAGGAGAAAACAACATTTTGAATAATTTTCATAATTTTTCTAGGGGAATTTAACTTTAAATGTTGTAATGGTCTTACTTTTATATTTTTCAGGAAATTGCACATTTTGTATTGTATCAATAATGTGTTAATCTCATATAAAGGTGGCCCACTTAACCTTGATTATTTGCATTGGATTCCTATTAAAGTTGACTGATATTAAGGATGCCCATATTATAGTCACATTTATATAGTTATATGGTCTCTTGAAATATAAAGGGTACCATGATGGAAAGGTTTATTTCAAGGGACTTATGTGCAAATGTGCGACCCACTTTTCTCCTCCTGTAAAGAAAACAAAACTCACGCTCATTTTTTTAGAGACTCTCCATCAGAAAAGAAAAGAGGGGTTTTGAGAAAAGAAAAGGAGATAGAGAAAAGAGGATCCTTTGCATTAGGTCTCGCAGGAATCAAAAGAAGGACAAGGGTCTACTTCTTCCATACATCACAAGGATCTTCAACCTTCATCTCAATCAATGGCTTCAGGTATGTATCATGTATTAAGTTATTTACATGAATTTATTCCCTTGAGATGTATATGATTCTTGATCCATGGCCATTATTCCGCATTAAATCAATTTAATTTCCAACATTTGGTATCAGAGCCGTGTTTAAAGAATCAATACATTTTGGATTTAGGAATTATGGAAAGTTAGGGTTTTTGATTAACAATTCATAAAATCGAATTTTTGATCTTTTAATTGTAGAATTTGTAGAGGATTTAATAGCCCTAATATCATGTTCATATTCCTCTAATTATGCAATTAAATTGGGATCAAAATCAAAGGAATTGAAAACCCTAATTTTTGATAATTTTGGGATTAAATCGACTAAGCAGAAACTGCCTTCGATAACTGCTTCGTCGACTATTAGTCGACTAATCCCATCGTATAGTCGACTAATTCCCTTTTTCAGAAAGTTTTAAAGTCTCTGTTTGCCGCAGGAGTCGACTTGATTTTTAGTTGATTTTATGACTAGTCGACTAATTAGGGTATAGTCGACTAATCATATTTCCAAGTCGACTAATTCGGTGACCCGAAAGTTGAGAACTTTCTGTTGGATTCAGGAGTCGACTAATTAAATGTGAAGTCGACTAATAAAGTTTGTAGTCGACTAATTTTATGGGTATAGTCGACTAATTTTCTTTTGTACTAGTCGACTAGACCTAATGTGTAGTCGACTTGACTTGACCCAAGTCGACTAATCTTTCCTTGTAGTCGACTAATACTTGTTAATATAATCAATCATTAAAGTATGTTACACATTTAAGTTATTGTGTTAATATTGATTGATACTTGGTCAAGTAATGTATTGAGATATTATGGATTTACTCAAATAAAAGGATTAGAGAATATTATTAGTTAGTTTTGTATTCATAAGGCTTATTGATTTAGTAGTTGCCAAAGTGACCTAGGTTAGTAAATCTTATGAATATACAACTACATAAAAGACTTGTCAATGTAAGAGACATAAAAGACAATAATATTCTCGATGGCGGTTCTGGTTAGGAGATTGGGACTGGCCCAAAGGAAAGTCTCTTTCAAATAATTATGAACCGGGGTAGGATAGTGTAATTTATGTAACTTAGTGGTGTGAAAATGGATACCCAAAGGTAACATGATTTACTAACTAAGTGACATAAATTATATTAGACCTACATAGGTGATAAAAGTTCTCACCTAAAGAGTGAACACTAGATATGCTTAGGTTTCGCCCAAAGGAGAAATCAAAGTGATATCAATAGTTCATCTTAATTAATTTAAAGTTGATGTATTGATTAGTGGCCCTAATGTGAGCAATGTCCTATTATGTTTCAGTGAACGTCCCTACTTCCCTTCACACTCATGCCACCAGCATTCCGGCTTTGGATGGTACAAACTTCTCAGAGTGGTTTGAACATGTACAGTTTACACTGGGTGTTTTGGACCTAGACATGGCTTTAATAGTTGTAAACCTGATGAAGTAACTGCTGAGAGTACAGCAGAACAGGTCAGCCATGCCAAAGCTTGGGAAAGGTCTAATAGACTCAGTCTCATATTCATAAAGATGACCATAGCTAATAACATCAAGACCTCACCCCCTCCTACAACTATAGCATTTGAACTATTAAGTGCAGTTAAAGACCGATTTAAGTCTGCAGATAAGTCATTAGCTGGCACCCTTATGGCTGAACTTACCACCATGAAATATGATGGTAATAGAGGAGTTCAACAACACATTCTAAATATGTCTGATAAGGCTGCTAAGCTAGGATCACTGGGAATGAAAGTGGATGAGTCCTTCTTGGTACAGTTCATCCTCAACTCGCTTCCTTCTCAGTTTGGGCCATTCAAGATCCACTACAATACTCATAAGGATAAGTGGAACTTGAATGAGCTAACTGGTATGTGTGTTCAAGAGGAAGTGAGACTGAGGCAAGAAGGACAGCACTCAGTGTTGGCAGTAACTTCAGGAGGTATCCATAAGAAAAGTAAATATGGAAGAGGTAAGAGATTTCCATCAAAGAAAGGAAATGACCATGGGAAAAGTAGCCAAGGTCATAGAAAAGCTTTCACTGTCAAATGCTACTTCTGTGGCAGAAAAGGACATGTGAAGAAGGACTGCAATAAGAGGAAAGCTTGGTTCGAAAAGAAAGGTACAAATCTTTCTTTTGTATGTTATGAATCAAATCTTGCTGAAGTTCCTTCTAATACTTGGTGGATAGACTCTGGAGCCATAACTCATATAACTAATTCAATGCAGGGATTCCTTACAACCAGGAAACCGAAGGAAAGTGAGAGATTCGTCTTTATAGGGAACCGTCTCAAAGTGGAGGTCGAATATGTTGGTGTTTATCGACTACTCTTGGAGACGGGTCATCAGATGGATCTTGAGGATACTTTTTATGTACCTTCGATTTCAAGAAACTTAATGTCATTATCCAAATTAGATGTTTTTGGATATTCTGTTTTGTTTAGTTGTGGAAAACTCTCTTTAATGTATAATTCAATTCCGGTTGGACATGGAATTTTATGTGATGGTTTATATAAAATTTCATTGAATGATGAGTTTGCACAATCTTTATTATCTCTGCATTCGAATGTTGGAATAAAACGTGGCTTAATAAATGAAAAATCCTCAATCTTGTGGCATAGACGACTGGGGCATATCTCCAGGGATAGAATTATAAGATTAGTGAAGACTGGGATTTTGGATACCTAGACTTCACTGATTTTAATGTGTGTGTGGATTGCATAAAAGGAAAGCAAACCAAACACACTAAGAAATGTGCCACAAGAAGTAAAGAACTCCTGGAAATAATTCATACAGATATTTGCGGACCACTCTCCATTCCATGTTTTACTGGAGAGAGATATTTCATTACCTTTATAGATGATCTGTCACGTTATGGTTATGTGTATCTAATTAATGAAAAGTCTCAGGCTGTTGACATCCTAGAGGTGTTCATTACAGAAGTCGAGAGACAATTAGATAGAAAGGTTAAAATCATAAGATCAGATCGAGGTGGTGAATTTTATGGTAGATATGATGAGTCAGGACAACATCCTGGTCCATTTGCCAAATTTCTAGAAAAGCATGGCATTTGTGCTCAATACACAATGCCAGGTATGCCTCAGCAGAACGGTGTTGCTGAAAGGCGGAACCGAACACTTATGGATATGGTTAGGAGCATGATGAGCTTCTCTAATGTACCCAATTCATTATGGAATGAAGCCTTAAAGACTGCGATGTATATCTTAAACAGGGTTCCTAGTAAGGCTGTCCCAACAACTCCTTTTGAGTTGTGGACTGGTAGGAAACCCAGTTTAAGACATTTACATGTTTGGGGTTGTCCAGCAGAGGCTAGAATATATAATCCACAAGAAAAGAAATTAGACTTAAAAACAATATCTGGGTATTTCATTGGTTATCCAGATAAGTCTAAGGGATACAAATTTTATTGTCCTAACCATAGTACAAGAATAGTTGAAACTGGTAATGCCAGATTCCTGGAAAATGGTGAAATTAGTGGGAGTGCTGAACCAAGAAAGGTAGATCTTGAAGTGGTAAGGGTAAATATCCCAATACCCTTTCTTTCAAGAGAAATTGTTGTCCCTCAGCTTGATCATCAAGTTGAGATACCAGAACAACAAGTTAATGTTGGTTCACTACTCCATGAGGATATTCCCATTGAAAATATTGTAGAACCACCACAAACCGGCAGCTTTGAGAAGATCTCAAAGGGAAAGAAGATCTGCCATTTCAGATGATTATGTGGTATATCTACAAGAATCTGACTATGATATTGGGATTAATAAAGATCCAGTTTCATTTTCACAAGCCATAGAATGCAATGATTCTAGTAAATGGGTTGATGCTATGAAAGATGAGTTGAAATCTATGGACCAAAACCAAGTCTGGGATCTCGTTGAATTGCCTTATAACTGTAAGAAAGTCGGGTGTAAATGGGTCTTTAAGACCAAGCGCGACTCTAAAGGCAATATCGAACGATATAAGGCTAGACTTGTGGCCAAAGGTTTCACTCAGAAAGAAGGCATTGACTATACAGAGACCTTCTCTCCAGTATCAAAGAAGGATTCTCTTAGAATCATTATGGCACTTGTAGCTCATTATGATTTGGAGTTACATCAAATGGATGTGAAAACTGCTTTTCTAAATGGAAATTTGGATGAGGATATCTACATGGAGCAACCTGAAGGGTTCGCAATTAAAAAACAAGAACACTTGGCTTGCAAATTAAAGAAATCTATATATGGACTTAAACAAGCTTCCAGGCAATGGTATAAAAAGTTTAACGATACCATTACCTCTTTTGGATTTACAGAAAACACTGTTGATCAGTGTATATATCTAAAGATCAGTGGGAGCAAGTTTATTTTTCTGGTTCTGTATGTAGATGACATCTTGTTAGCCAGTAGTGATCTTAGTTTGCTGTATGAAACTAAAAGCTATCTTACCAAGAATTTTCAGATGGTTGATATGGGTGAGGCAAATTATGTTATTGGCATAGAGATCTTCAGGGATAGATCTCAAGGATTGCTAGGATTGTCTCAGAAAGGGTATATCAATCGAGTCTTGGAAAGATTTCATATGGAAATGTGTTCAGTCAGTCCTGCACCCATTCAGAAGGGTGACAGATTAAGTGGTAGCCAGTGTCCCAGAAATGACTTAGAAAAGGGTCAAATGCAGAAAGTTCTGTATGCATCAGCTGTTGGGACTTTGATGTATGCAAGCACTTGTACCAGGCCAGATATCAGCTTTGCTGTTGGGATGTTGGGAAGATACCAAAGCAATCCAGGAATGGAGCACTGGAAGTTGGCTAAGAAGGTTATGCGGTATCTTCAAGGGACAAAGGACTATATGCTCACATACAGGAGATCAGATCCGTTGGAGGTGATCGACTATTCAGACTCAGATTTTGGTGGTTGCCCAGATAGCAGGAAGTCTACCTCAGGATTTATTTTCTTGCTAGCAGGTGGGGCAATCTCGTGGAAGAGTGTGAAGCAGTCCATTATTGCTTCATCCACGATGGAGGCTGAGTTCATAGCTTGTTTTGAGGCCACAAATCATGCATTATGGCTAAGGAATTTTATCTCAGCACTTGGTGTAGTTGACTCTATTGCCAGGCCGCTGACGATATATTGTGACAATATAGCAGCCGTATTCTTCTCTAAGAATGGTAAGTACTCTAATGGTTCTAGACATATAGAACTTAAGTACTTGGTGGTTAGAGAAAGAGTTGAGAAACAGAAAGTGTCAATTGTAAGTTTAAGTACCACTTTAATGGTTGCTGATCCAATGACAAAGGGATTGCCTCCAAAGACATTCAAGGAACATGTTGTAAGAATGGGTCTTTTGGGCAATCTGTAAATGTGTATTTTGGTACTTATGTAATTGACATTATTGTACAAATAAAAGTTCTGTTTCTGTGTTTCCTGTTATCCAATTATATGTGCACATATTATGTATGGATGTTTGTTAAACAGGAAATGTCTTTACAAGACAATTACAGGGGTCATTTTGGTTATGGACTCAATTAGTAAGGGTTATCAATGTTGTGGTACATAGAAGGGAGTATGACGTGGATGTTGTATAACCGTTATGACTCGCATTGGTAGTCCAAACTAATTGCAGTATTACGGTATTTCATATTTGGGCTTATCAGTTTTTGTTTTTTTAAATTCGTGATCACGTGTCAAGTTTTTTCAGTATGGAATCCAATGGAGTCAAAATGATTTTCAAATGAGTCTTTTCTTTTATTTGTTTTCTAAAGTTTTAACCTAACCGGTTAGTGGTCCAAGTGGGAGAATGTTAATCTCATATAAAGGTGGCCCACTTAACCTTGATTATTTGCATTGGATTCCTATTAAAGTTGATTGATATTAAGGATGCCCATATTATAGTCACATTTATATAGTTATATGGTCTCTTGAAATATAAGGGTACCATGATGGAAAGGTTTATTTCAAGGGACTTATGTGCAAATGTGCGACCCACTTTTCTCACGCTCATTTTTTTAGAGACTCTCCATCAGAAGAGAAAAGAGGGGTTTTGAGAAAAGAAAAGGAGATAGAGAAAAGAGGATCCTTTGCATTAGGTCTTGCAGGAATCAAAAGAAGGACAAGGGTCTACTTCTTCCATACATCACAAGGATCTTCAACCTTCATCTCAATCAATGGCTTCAGGTATGTATCATGTATTAAGTTATTTACATGAATTTAATTCCCTTGAGATGTATATGATTCTTGATCCATGGCCATTATTCCGCATTAAATCAATTTAATTTCCAACATAATGCCCACATTGGAATTACACCAAATATTAATTTTTCTTTCTACACGACATGCGCTATTCTTTACAGGATTGAAATACTAACAGAGAAAACAACATTTTGAAATTTTTTTCATAATTTTTTAGGAGAATTTATTTTTAAATGTTGTAATGGTCTTATGTTTTACAATTTCCAGAATACTGCTTGGGTTTGGATTGTTGTATTGTAACTCTTCACAATGCCACGTGGAATTACACCCAAAAAAATTTCTCTCCTTTATGTGACTCTAATGATGACTCGTGTTATTCTTTAAAAAGATTGAAAGACTAATGAAAAAAGAACAATAATTATAATTTTTCTGGGAGAATTTAACTTTAAATGTTGTAATGGTCTTATAATTATTTTGATATTTTTCAGAAAAATTCTTGGGTCATGCTTATGCTGTATTGTATCAATTCTCTCTTCACAACACCAACATGGATTTACACATCAAGGGTTCTTTTTCTCTTTTATGTGGCTTTAATAATGTTCCAGCTATTCTTTAGAAATTTGAAGGATTAATAGAGAAAACAACATTTTGAAAATTTTTAATAATTTTTCTACAGAATTTAAATTTAAATATTGTAATGGTCTTTTTTGCTTAGGCTATTGACATGTTGTATTGCAACCATGTCTTCAAAACACCTTCATGGAATATCACCAAAAAAAAAAAAATTTCTCTCCCCTTTACATGACCTAATAACGACCCACACTATTTGTAACAACCAATTTTATTTTTACCTAAATTTCTCCTCATCCTAATTATTAAGAATTGTTGTTAAAGGTATTATCTAAAGTAGTTACCCTCCATATTTCAATAGCAACAATTTAAGCTTAATTAGGTGACCCACTCCCCTTTAAAAGTTTTTATTAATTATTAGATTGTGGTGACTAAGAGTATATGGCATGAAGGCTTATATACATGTGTTATTGTGCCAATTAGTGACTTAATAAGGGTAAGAGATGGCATGAATTGTAACCTAATCTTTCTTTTTCTCTTAACCAACCAAGTATTACCCTAAGAATTGGATTAGGGGTAGGTATGCATGCTTGGGGGGGGATCAAGGGCTAGAATCTCATTGAGGTTTGTGAGTCCAAGTGGCAACATGAGAGAGAGCCCTCCCCCACCTATTAACTTGCACAAAAATAGGTTGACTACCAAAACTGCCCTCATCTTCATCCTCTCCCAAAATCTGAAAATTTCTCCTCTCCAAAGTTGAGAACTTGGAGCCCTAACCCACTCATTTCTCTTCTCCAAAAATTCTGAGAAAAATAGGACACCCTCTCTAGCCCAATCCTAACCCCTCACCACTCCTCTAAACCCTAGATCGAAGCTACACAAGAGGGGAGGACGAGATCCACGCGCGCAGCAGGCACAGCCGCAGCAGCACGCGCTGTGCTGCTGGCTGGCCGCGGAACCGCGGCGGAAAGGGGGAACCGCGGCAGATCTGGAGGGGGGAGGCCGAGCTTGGAGGGGGAAGCTTTTTGGTGAGTTGTGGGAGGATCTAGCACTTCTATAGAAGGATTTTTGAGGCCCAACTCACTATTTTCATATCTGAAAACCAAAGTGAGTAAACCTAAACTATTAGGGTTATTTTCATCAAATTAGAGAAGTAGAAATTTCTTTTATTATATATAGATTACCCACAAGTGTGTTATTCGCTGTTTATGTGATTATCCTTAAGCTAAATGAGATCTAATGGAGTATTACATAGTTGTTATGTCTCTACTTTATCTTGTGATGAAATGCATGTGTGAAATGCATGTTCTAGCTTACTAATCATGCCTAAATGAGATGATTTAGTATAAAAATTCGCTGTTTTGTGATTATCCTCAAGCTAAATGAGATCTAATAGAGTATTACATAGTTGTTATGTCTCTACTTTATCTTGTGATGAAATGCATGTGTGAAATGCATGTTCTAGCTTACTAATCATGCGTAAATGAGATGATTTAGTATAAAAATTCGCTGTTTTGTGATTATCCTCAAGCTAAATGAGATCTAATGGAGTATTACATAGTTGTTATGTCTCTACATTATCTTGTGATAAAAAGCATGTGTGAAATACAAGTTCTAGCTTACTAATCATGCCTAAGTGAGCCAATTTAATAATTTAATTCGCTGTTTTTTTCCTTATCAATATCATGATAGTCAATTTGATATGTATATGGCATGACCTTTACCTTTCATAAATAGAAATGGTATGATGCATGTGTGAAGTGTATGATCCATACCAATATCACTCCATGAATGACAATCTTTTGACTTTGAGTCTTACATTATGTCTACTCAAGTGTAAGGGGGAAGACCCCTCCTTATAATATGGCGTTGTGTTAAGTATTAGCAAGTATATGGGGATAATGCATATATTCATGCGGGGTTGAATGTGGCATGCTATGACTTTACCATGATATTGGGAAACCCCCAAGTACACGTTTTCTTCCTTCTTGTTACGCATCAATTTTGGGTATGACGTGTAAGTTAGTTTTAAATTGCTTGCTATGAATATTATAACTTAACCTTTCATGCATGCATTTATGCATAAAGGAGGACAGGGCCGGGCGGGAGCCAGTAGGAGGGGGAAAGACGGGGACTTGACATATAATTATGAATATATATAAAAGGAGGAAGGGGCCGAGCGGGAGCCGGTAGGAGGGGGGAAGACGGGGAATTTATATGCTTTATATATACAAATTATAAAAGGAGGAAGGGGCCGGGCGGGAGCCGATAGGAGGTGGAAGACGGGGAATTGCATTTAAATCGAAGGGCATGTAAAAGCGAACTGTCAAGTTTGATCCCATATTGGTAATATTTGTATTAACCTAGAATGTCACACTATGTATATAACGAGCCGAGTTGATGTGGAAGGACTAATCCACAAGAATTTACGCACATATTCATGTAAGTAATTCACTTTGTGTCATGACATAGCGGAATGTAACTCTTGATAGTGAAGACATGTAGACCACAAATGTATGGGGCCTAAAACAAGTAAATTAAGTTGGAGAATTTTATTATCTCATGGGCCTAGTTGTAAACTACCCCTTTTAGAATGCTTGTCTTATGAAATTACTGTATTAACACCATATAGCATGGTTTACTCATTGAGCTGTCGAGCTCATTTTATTTTCTCTCCATCTTTTCAGGTTTGGATAAGGGTAAAGGACCACTCTAACTGGAAGAATTAAGTTATGGAATGTATGGCATATTGTTGTATCGTTTTGATTGACTCTTGTTATATAAATATGTATGTATGGGCTCTACTTAAGACTTTTTCTTGTGGATATCATGTTGGGATGTACTCGGTGTATATTTGTCCTTGGTATTTGAAACTAGGGGCTTATGTGTGTTGTAATATTTCGGATTTATGGACTCCGTTGATATGTAATGTTCATGAACTTCGAAAGATGGCCATGTGTGGGAATATTGTGTTGGAAATTTAACTCTTGTGATTTTATGATGAGAAGATACATGATTGCGAAGGAGGATGCAAGTTATGACATATGTATATAGTTAAGGTTCATTGTGTTGTGCCATGATAAGTAGGCCGTGTGGGCCGAAATCTTTGATGGGATTAAGTAGGCCTTGGAGCCGAAATTGTTATTTATTGTCTGTGGGAAATGACAAAATATTAAGGATGATGCTGCCAAAATTTTTACTATATGAGTATTGGAGATAATTGGTGTTTTAGGCCTAATCTTGTTTAAAAGAGGCTGGGACCGTTACAGTTGGTATCAGTGCTTGGTTTAGGCAAGGTTAGCCTAGATAGATGTAGTATGCGGGACTGATTAAGTAATCATGTGAAATCGTATGTATGCTTGGGTAAGTTAGATATGGGGTATTGGGGAGATAGTAGAATCTTAGGGTATTTGACCCTGAAATATAGGATATTTAACTGTTCTCTACATTTGAATTTGGGTACCCGCATACCTTAATTCAAATGGATCTTGCAAGGGGTACGGGCCCTTTTGTAAGGAATTCCGTTGTTATGGGACACCGAAAAAGAGAGAGCAATCAAAATATCACATAAGTCGGGGTTAAACCTATTGGAAGGACAGTCGTGCCCAATGGAATTTATGAAAGGTGGGTATGATTAAAGAAGTGATGATTCTCTAACATGTCTTGTTACATATTCATGCAATTTATTATTTTGGGAGAATTAGAAGACCAATCGTCTAATGTAAACCTCTTGCTTCTACAGATGGGAGATTCCGAGATGACAGGATCATCATCCATGGTCCGAGGTCGGAAAGTCTGAGTTGGATTGCGGACCACATAGACTGGGATTTCGAATCCAATGAGACTGATCCAGCTATCATTCTAAAAGGTCCCCCTGATAGTAAGGATACAGGGGTTCGCATGGGACAAGATGATAAGGATGAGACTAGTGAGGCGGAGAGTGCCATAAGGAATGTACCAACAACTGTAGAATTGGGAGTCTTGCCCAACGATGAGATGAATCCTGAAGGAAGGATTTTCTTTGGACGTATTTGGTGGGACTCCAGCTGGGTAGAAGACATGGATCTTTACGATGATCATGAGAATTGGGGATGTGAATATGATGCTGTCCTGGAGGAAGAAGAAGAGGATCCTGAAGAAATAAATCTTGAAGAGGAAGAGGACCCTGAGGAAGTAGACCCAGAAGAAGAAGACCCTGGAGAAGTAAACCCAGAAGAGGAAGACCCCGAAGAAGAAGAAGAGGACATTGAGAGGGATGATTCTGTAGGGGACGACAGGGAGGAAAGCTCCTCAGGTTCTAATATAACCCCCTGATAGAGGTCTAGGTGGGTAGCAATTATATATATTTTTTTTGGAGGAAAGGAATGTTGACTCATATAAGTGTTATATATATATATATATATATATATATATATATATATATATATATATATATATATATAATATATATATATATATATTGGGAAAAGTTGTGGTCTGTGATATGCTAGCAATATGTGTGAACGATGTATCTCCTTATGACTGCACTTGCATGTTTTGTAAGAATGTAAACGTCCCAATGTAAATCTTGTTATGGAAACATTTTTGTGGATAAATGAAATTAGTATTTTGTTTTTGGAGCTATTCTACTTGTTGTTATTTAGTTGTCGTTGATTAAGTTTAACTATTCTTTTAGGTATAGATGGACTTAAATTTTTCTCCACCCGATGCCAACTCGGACAGCGACGTCCCGTTGCACAGCGCAATCGAGAGCGTCCATCCCCCGGCAAGTCATGAATTCTTGAGTGAACAATCTAATGCCAATCAGAGAGTTCCAGACAGAATACCAGATTGGCTTGTACAGCTGGCAAATGTTAATAACCCTCGCAGAGCCCTTGAGCAATTCCAAAAGTTAAATCCACCAGCTTTTAGAGGGGGGTTGATCCTATTCAAGCTGAAGAATGGCTCCGTCAGATCGAGAAGATACTTGATGTTATGGAATGCACTGAAAATTAACAGGTATCTTTTGCCTCCTTTATGTTCCAAGGTGAGGCTGAGCGTTGATGGGAGATGATTAAAGGAGGGGCTAAGACTTTGGGGAGGGAGATCTCTTGGAACTTTTTAGTTAAAAAGTTCAATGAAAAATACATACCGGGAGTGGTGAAGGACAGACTTGCAATGGAATTTTAAGACCTAAAGCAGGATCAATTAACGGTGAGCCAGTATGAAGCTAAATTTACTCAACTGTCTAGGTATGCTGAGAAACTAGTGTCCGATGAGGAGGATAGGACAAAAAGATTTGTCAGGGGCTTGAGGCCTGAAATCAGGAGTAAGCTGATCCCTTTCCAACTACAAGTTTATAGTCAAGCTGTTGAGAAGGCAATGGAAATTGAAAGGGACATGCAGGAGAGGCAGGAGATAAGGACCAGGGAACTGCCCTTCATAAAGCGCCCCCGGTATAAGAATGCCCCGAGCTTTGGAACTCAGTCCATGAGGCCCGACAGAGGTACCAGATCTTCTTTTATGCCCGCCCAGGGGACCAAGGTGAACTCATGGCCCAAGAGTAGGGGATTGCCCCATTCGGCATTACCAATGTCCTCCCAACGCTCCAACTTTGCGGGAAACCAGTGGTGTCCAAGGTGTAACCGAAGCCACACTGGCAGTTGCGCCGTCGGTAAGCAATGCTTTGTCTGTGGCAGAATGGGTCACATGAGGAGGGATTGCCTAAACTTACATGGATATCCAGGAGCTAGCAGGGGAACGGGAAGACCGACCATGGGCATCGCCCCAACAGCAGGAGGACAAGCTACCGCCTTTCGGCAACCTTTCAACAGAACTCGCTCAGTCATGACTCAAGCATCGGTACAGCAACCCAGAGCTCAAGGAGCGAATTTTAACTGAAGCCCATTGCACCCCTTACACTGCACATCCTGGAACAACCAAGATGTATCAGAATCTACGGGCAAACTTTTGGTGGGAAGGAATGAAAAAGGACATAGCTAATTTTGTGCAAAGATGTTTGATATGCCAACAAGTTAAGGCTGAACACAAGAAGCCTTCGGGACTCCTCATGCCTTTGCAAATCCCTGAATGGAAGTGGAGCAACATTACTATGGATTTTGTGACAGGGCTCCCTAGATCCCCTCAAGGATATGATGCCATATGGGTGATAGTCGACCAACTTACAAAGTCCGCTCATTTCCTACCCATCCGAATAAACTATTCGATGGATAGATTAGCCCAGATCTACCTCCAAGAGATAATCAGGATTCATGGAGTTCCTGAGACAATTGTGTCAGATCGAGACCCTTGGTTTCAGTCAAGGCTGTGGGTCAGTCTATCCCAAGCTCTGGGCACCAAACTACACCCAAGTACAGCTGCGCACCCGCAAACTGATGGACAGTCAGAGAGAACTATTCAAATATTGGAAGATATGCTGAGAGCATGTGTGTTGGATTTCGGAGGCAATTGGGATAGATACCTATCATTAGTGGAGTTTGCATATAACAATAGCCATCAATCCACTATTGGGATGCCGCCATTTGAAGCCTTGTACGGTAGGAAGTGTAGATCTCCAATTTGTTGGGAAGAGATGGGTGACCGAACGTTGTTTGGACCTGATATAGTGCAAGAAACAACGGAGAAAATCCGGATAATAAGGAAGAGAATGAGGGCGGCCCAGAGTAGACAAAAGACATATGCGGATCAGCGCCGGAGACCCTTGGAGTTTGCAGAAGGCGACAAAATTTTCTTGAAGATATCACCAATGAAAGGAATGGTACGGGGTGGCAAACGGATTAAATTAGACCCCCGTTATATTGGGCCCTTTGAAATATTGGAAAGAATTGGACCTCTGCCCTATCGGTTAGCCTTACCATCAGAGATTGAGAAAATACATGATGTATTTCATGTGTCCCAATTAAGAAAGTATGTACCAGATCCGAACCATGTTCTTAAATACTCACCACTGCAACTCCAAGAAGACTTATCATATACGGTGGAGCCAGTTCAAATTCTAGACCGTAAGGAGAAACAACTGCGAAACAAAACAATCCCTTTAGTAAAGGTTTTATGGAGAAGTAAAAAGATTGAAGAAACTACCTGGGAACCAGAGGAAGAGATGAAGCAAATTTACCCACAACTTTTCCAAGGTACGTCAGGCTTCGGGGTCGAAGCTCTCTTTTAGGAGGGTAGAAATGTAACAACCAAATTTTATTTTTACCTAAATTTCTCCTCATCCTAATTATTAAGAATTGTTGTTAAAGGTATTATCTAAAGTAGTTACCCTCCATATTTCAATAGCAACAATTTAAGCTTAATTAGGTGACCCACTCCCCTTTAAAAGTTTTTATTAATTATTAGATTGTGGTGACTAAGAGTATATGGCATGAAGGCTTATGTACATGTGTTATTGTGCCAATTAGTGACTTAACAAGGGTAAGAGATGGCATGAATTGCAACCTAATCTTTCTTTTTCTCTTAACCAACCAAGTATTACCCCAAGAATTGGATTAGGGGTAGGTATGCATGCTTGGGGGGGGATCAAGGGCTAGGATCTCATTGAGGTTTGTGAGTCCAAGTGGCAACATGAGAGAGAGCCCTCCCCCACCTAGTAACTTGCACAAAAATAGGTTGACTACCAAAACTGCCCTCATCTTCATCCTCTCCCAAAATCTAAAAATTTCTCCTCTCCAAAGTTGAGAACTTGGAGCCCTAACCCACTCATTTCTCTTCTCCAAAAATTCTGAGAAAAATAGGACACCCTCTCTAGCCCAATCCTAACCCCTCACCACTCCTCTAAATCCTAGATCAAAGCTACACAAGAGGGGAGGACGAGATCCGCGCGCGCAGCAGGCACAGCCGCAGCAGCACGCGTCGTGCTGCTGGCTGGCCGCGGAACCGCGGCGGAAAGGGGGGAACCGCGGCAGATCTGGAGGGGGGAGGCCGGAGCTTGGAGGGAGAAGCTTTTTGGTGAGTTGGGGGAGGATCTAGCACTTCTATAGAAGGATTTTTGAGGCCCAACTCACTATTTTCAGATCTGAAAACCAAAGTGAGTAAACCTAAACTATTAGGGTTATTTTTTCTTTTATTATATATAGATTACCCACAAGTGTGTTATTCGCTGTTTATGTGATTATCCTTAAGCTAAATGAGATCTAATGGAGTATTACATAGTTGTTATGTCTCTACTTTATCTTGTGATGAAATGCATGTGTGAAAATGCATGTTCTAGCTTACTAATCATGCCTAAATGAGATGATTTAGTATAAAAATTCGCTGTTTTGTGATTATCCTCAAGCTAAATGAGATCTAATGGAGTATTACATAGTTGTTATGCCTCTACTTTATCTTGTGATGAAATGCATGTGTGAAATGTATGTTCTAGCTTACTAATCATGCCTAAATGAGATGATTTAGTATAAAAATTCGCTGTTTTGTGATTATCCTCAAGCTAAATGAGATCTAATGGAGTATTACATAGTTGTTATGTCTCTACATTATCTTGTGATAAAAAGCATGTGTGAAATACAAGTTCTAGCTTACTAATCATGCCTAAGTGAGCCAATTTAATAATTTAATTCGCTGTTTTTTTCCTTATCAATATCATGATAGTCAATTTGATATGTATATGGCATGACCTTTACCTTTCATAAATAGAAATGGTATGATGCATGTGTGAAGTGTATGATCCATACCAATATCACTCCATGAATGACAATCTTTTGACTTTGAGTCTTACATTATGTCTACTCAAGTGTAAGGAGGAAGACCCCTCCTTATAATATGGCGTTGTGTTAAGTATTAGCAAGTATATGGGGATAATGCATATATTCATGCAGGGTTGAATGTGGCATGCTATGACTTTACCATGATATTGGGAAACCCCCAAGTACACGTTTTCTTCCTTCTTGTTACGCATCAATTTTGGGTATGACGTGTAAGTTAGTTTTAAATTGCTTGCTATGAATATTATAACTTAACCTTGCATGCATGCATTTATGCATAAAGGAGGACAGGGCCGGACGGGAGCCAGTAGGAGGGGGGAAGACGGGGACTTGACATATAATTATGAATATATATAAAAGGAGGAAGGGGCCGAGCGTGAGCCGGTAGGAGGGGGAAGACGGGGAATTTATATGCTTTATATATACAAATTATAAAAGGAGGAAGGGGCCGGGCGGGAGCCGATAGGAGGTGGAAGACGGGGAATTGCATTTAAATCGAAGGGCATGTAAAAGCGAACTGTCAAGTTTGATCCCATATTGGTAATATTTGTATTAACCTAGAATGTCACACTATGTATATAACGAGCCGAGTTGATGTGGAAGGACTAATCCACGAGAATTTACGCACATATTCATGTAAGTAATTCACTTTGTGTCATGACATAACGGAATGTAACTCTTGATAGTGAAGACATGTAGACCACAAATGTATGGGGCCTAAAACAAGTAAATTAAGTTGGAGAATTTTATTATCTCATGGGCCTAGTTGTAAACTACCCCTTTTAGAATGTTTGTCTTATGAAATTACTGTATCAACACCCTATAGCATGGTTTACTCATTGAGCTGTCGAGCTCATTTTATTTTCTCTCCATCTTTTCAGGTTTGGATAAGGGTAAAGGACCACTCTAACCGGGAGAATTAAGTTATGGAATGTATGGCATATTGTTGTATCATTTTGATTGACTCTTGTTATATAAATATGTATGTATGGGCTCTACTTAAGACTTTTTCTTGTGGATATCATGTTGGGATGTACTCGGTGTATATTTGTCCTTGGTATTTGAAACTAGGGGCTTATGTGTGTTGTAATATTTTGGATTTATGGACTCCGTTGATATGTAATATTCATGAACTTCGAAAGATGGCCATGTGTGGGAATATTGTGTTGGAAATTTAACTCTTGTGATTCTATAATGAGAAGATACATGATTGCGAAGGAGGATGCAAGTTATGACATATGTATATAGTTAAGGTTCATTGTGTTGTGTCATGATAAGTAGGCCGTGTGGGCCGAAATCTTTGATGGGATTAAGTAGGCCTTGGAGCCGAAATTGTTATTTATTGTCTGTGGGAAATGACAAAATATTAAGGATGATGCTGCCAAAATTTTTACTATATGAGTATTGGAGATAATTGGTGTTTTAGGCCTAATCTTGTTTAAAAGAGGCTGGGACCGTTACACTATTCTTTACGAAAATGAAAAACTAGCGGAGAAAATAATATTTTGAATAATTTTCATAGATTTTTTTTTAGAGGATTTTGACTTTAAATGTTGTAATGGTTTTGTTTTTGGCATTTTGCAAAAAGTTTCTTATGCTATGCATATGTTGTATTGTATCAGTCATCTCTTCATAATAACCACATAAAATTTCACCAAATATTTTTCGCTCTCTTTTACATTGTTCTAATAACGACCCGTGCTATAGCACGGGTGGTACCTGCTAGAATTCTATAATATAATTTTAGGAGGTTTAGGATTCGAGACTAAGAGGAAACATTAGCAAGATGTACTACTATACATACCACATCCTCGTCAAGTATTACCACCCAATATGGCGCATTTTCGCTTTCATTATTTGTAGTCAATATACAGCTTTCAATTAGCATTTCTAGGGAGTATCCAATATATATAAAGTCTAATTACATGTTTAATTACATAACAGGAATGGACAAGTATGCTTGTGATGATTTAATTAACAATAAATAAATGACTATACATTATATTGTTCTCACAACGTGCCCGGCTGATCCATCTATGTGAAATTCTTCATGTAATGAAACTTTTACTATGGGCCTGTTTGGTTAAGGGCGGAAGTGAGGAAGTAGTAATAGTTCCTTTTGGAACTTGGGAATTGGTTAGTAAGTTTTCCGGTGTTTGGATGTTGTTGGGAAGTGTGATTTGGAAAATATTATGTCTTTTCTAGTATTTGGATAGTAATGTGGAAGTGGAAGTGAATGATCACAAAGTTGACTGCAAAATAATATTAAAATAAAATTAATTAAGAAAAATAAAAAATAGACTGTAATTAGAATGCAATTGAGTTTTACATGGTCAAAAAATTAATTATTTTGTGCTACAACTTATTACAAATGAGATTCACATGACCACAAAATTAACTGTAGCACCCTGAAAGTGAGAAAATTGTTGTGTAAAAGAGAAAAGAGAAAATGGTCGACAACTTGAAGTTCCTAAATTTCTATAAAATTGATGTTGGAGGAGGCAGGTGCCCCCGATGATATGCCTCCCAAAAGGCATGGTTTGGAGTAGGCAATTTGAAGGGAAGGCCATCTTGCTCCCTACCATACCTTGCCTGTTTGCGGCCTTCCATGAAAGCCTCATGTTCCCTTCTCATCTTCGCAATCTCTCTGCGGTGAGAAGTCAAATGACCACCCAGGGACTGAAGGTTCGAGAAGATTCTGTCACAAAACGAGTACTGATGCATCTCTTCTCCATGGGGATGGTACCTTAAGGTAAGCCCATGGCCATTTCCACTCATATTTCTGAGGTGGGAAGGGAGAAAGGAGATAGGTGAGAGAAAAAGGTTTTGATGGATCTGAGAGGCCTGAGGATTTTCTAGGAAGAGAGAGGAAGTCGAAGAAGTCGACAACAAGGAGCCAAAGAAGAAGAAGCAGCAGCCAGCCAGCATCAGCAGCAGCCAGCCAGCATCAGCAGCAGAAGACCGGTCGACCGGCGTGCAGCAATATGCACAAGCCACTTGCGATCGACCGCCCGGTCGACCGCAGAAGGAGCCGGTTGACCGCCAGTCGACCGACTGAAAGGGCATAAGTCTCGGTTGGGCACGGTCGACCGGCACGGTCGACCGCCCGGTCGACCGACAGACAGGTCTGGGCGGAATTCGAAAAGAGTTTTGAATTGAAAATGAGTCTAATTCAGAATCTGATTCTCCTAAGGTTTCATTGGGTATATAAGAGAGGCAGAGTCCTCTTCATATGTATTACTTACAATTTGTATTGATTATAAAAAAAAATCAAAAAGAAATCTCTCTTCTTTGCCCCGAGGACGTAGGCGAAATCGGCTGAACCTCATTAAATTCTTGTGTTTGTGTTCTTTTCATTACTAAATTGTTCTTTGCTGTTGGTAGTACTTCTATATTGCATCTTGGCTTAAGGGTTCCTCTAAGTGGTTGTTATTCTGCGCACAACAAGTGGTATCAGAGCATCCCAAGTTCGTCGTGAGATTATCTGGTGATTCGAAGGGCATCTGTTGCTGATTGGCGGAGATCGTGTGTCGATCTCAGATCAGCGTTGGGACCGTTTGTGGGATCATGTGTCGATTTCAGAACAGCGCGTGAAGTGCTCAAGGAATCAATTTGCGGAGTAGATCTATTCAGAAACTCATCTAGGATTTCGTGAGGAGATAAAGATCTGATCTTTATCAAAATTTGTTTATCCAACTCCGTTGGTTTTTCGCATTACATAGAGGATCTAGTCAAAGAGATGGCTGAAGAAAGTACATCTGTGAAAACCATGAATCCACATCTGAGGATTGATGTGGTGAAATTCAATGGCACGAATAATTTTGGCATGTGGAGGTGCGAGGTGATGGATGCGCTGAATGCATCAAACCTTGAAGACACTCTACTCTTGGAGAAGAAGCAAAGTACAACCACTCAAGAAGAGTGGGATAAGATGAACCATTCCGCATGTGGCTTAATCCGATCATGTCTAACATAAGACATCAAATACCTTGTGTTACACGAAACATCTGCGAGGCAGTTGTGAGAGATCCTAGAAACAAAGTATCTGACCAAAAGTATTAATCCAGACTACAGCTGAAGAGCAAGCTGTATGGTTTTCAGATGAAGAAAGGATGCTCCGTAAATGAACATATTAATCGCTACACAAAACTTCTTACGAATTTGGTTAATGTGGATGTCGAGATAAATGAAGAAGATAAAGTGGTAATTTCTTGAACTCTCTTCCTGCAGAGGAGTATGAGACTTTTACTTTAACCTTCATAAATGGTAGACAGTCCTTTAACTATCATGAAGTGTCGTTTGCTTTGGTTAATTATGAGACAAGGAGACAGGAAAAACAGTCTTCTCAGGCAAGCACATCAGTAAAGGTACTGGCAATAAGAGTCAGAGGTTCACATAGAAAGGGCAAAAATGATCGAGGGAGATCGAAGTCCAGGCCAGGTTATTGAGATCTGAAGAAGAACCAGTGTGTCTTCTGTAAAGAATTAGGGCACTGAAAAGTTGACTGTCCAAAGGCCAAAGGGAAGAAGAAGGAGTCTAAGACTGAGGCAAATCTTGCAAAAGTAGTCAGTACTCAAGGCAGTACCTCACAGGCAAGTGGATCAGACTCGGACTCATCGGTATTCTCGTTCTCTGTCACTACTCCTATCATTGTCTACTCAGGAGATAATGAGTGGATATTGAATACTGGTGCTACATACCATGTGTGCCCGAATAGGGATTGATTTTCTAGCTTTGAGAAGCTGGAGGGGTGTTCAGTCGTTATGGGCGACGATCATCCATGCATCATGGAAGGTGTAGGCATAATCCAAATCAAGATGTTCAATGGGATGATACGAGAACTGAAGGAAGTGAGGTATGTACCTCAACTGAAGAGAAACCTTATCTCTGTTGGAGCTTTGGAGACATTGGGTTTTGTAGTGTCAATAAAGGAAGGAGTCCTTAAAATGACCAAAGGCTCGATGGTGGTATTGAAGGCCGTTCGTCGGAACAATCTTTACTACTTGAAGGGTAGTACTGTTACAGGGCAAGTGGCGGCTTCTACTGATTTAGATGAAGACTCAACCAGGCTATGACATATGAGGCTGGGATACACAGGAGAAAAGTCTTTGTAAGCTCTTGCAAGACAAGGATTATTGAAAGGTGCCGGACCCTGCAAGTTAGAATTTTGTGAATATTGTGTCATCGGAAAGAAGACAAAGGTGAAATTCGGCACAACAACTCATTGCACCAAGGGGATTCTTGATTATGTTCACATTGACGTTTGGGGACCTACCAAGACTGCATCAGTTGGAGTTAACCACTACTTTGTGTCTTTTATTGATGATTATTCTAGGCGTTGTTGGGTATATACCATGAGGCACAAAAGGGAAGTCCTAGAATTATTTGTGAAGTGGAAGAAGAATTTGGAGAGAAGTACGTGAAGAAAATCAAGGTCCTCCGTTCAGATAATGGAGGAGAATATAAGTCAGATCCTTTCCTTCAACTAGGTCTTGATGAGGGCATAGAGAGGCACTTCACAGTGAGGAAAACACCGCAACAGAACAGGGTAGCAGAAAGGATGAACAAGACTTTGCTAGAGAAGGTCCATTGTATGTTGTCCAATACCGGTTTATCGAAGAACTTCTAGGCTGTGGCTTTGGCATACGCTTGCTATCTTATTAACAGGTTGCCTTCGTCTGCGATAGGAGAAAAAACTCCTCTCGAGGTTTGGTCGAAAAAAATTGTTGTTGATTATGATTTGCTAAGGGTGTTTGGTTGTCCAGCTTATTATCATGTTAAAGAAGATAAGCCAGACCCAAGAGCAAAGAAGGGCTTGTTTGTCAGTTTCAAGAACTTTGATTCAAGATCTGGGATCCTACGGATAGGAAGTTTATTTTCAGCAGAGATGTCACATTTGATGAGGCTTCGATGTTGAAGCCTAAGATCTCTCAGCAGGTGGAGATTAGTAAGACCAAAGATGTATCGCAGCAGGTGGAGAATGATGCTAATCCACTATTTCTAGAAAGTTCAGCATCGGTGAGGATCATACCTAGGGGACACAAGGTAATGATCAAGCAGATGAGGTAGATGCTGATGATGAAGAGGGTCAAAAGCAGATCATGGGTGATGTTCCTGATTCTACTGCAGTTACAAGACCAAGGAGAAACACACGGAAACCAGGTTGGCTCATTACAGATATGGTTGTTGCTTATGCACTTCTGGTCGTTGAGGAGGCTATCCCGTCTACCTACAGAGAAGCTGAAATCAGTTCAGAGTCGAAGATGTAGAAAGCTGTCATGGAAGAAGAGCTGAAGTCTCTTTATAAGAACGACACTTGGGAACTCACAAGGTTGCCCAAAGGAAAGAAGGCAATAGGTGATTGGGCTTGAACCTGCACAAGAATATAGAATTTCAGAACTTTAAAATAGAGATGTGCAAGTGCTCAATTCTACCGCAAATAGCAAGTGGCTGTGCGGGTCGTGATCTACAAGGAGGGACTAGCGATGGAAGCTTTTTAGTAAGTCTTCTTTTAAGATACAAAGTTTGGTTAAAGTTCTTCTTTAGTTCTTTAAAAGAAAAAGAGAAAAATTAGGTTAAAGTTAAGTGAGGAAGAAAGTGGTAGAATGAGAAGGTGAAAAATAAATAGAAAATGATTATTTACAAAGAAATTGAAAATGGAAAGAAGTGGGTGTTGTTGGTGTTCTAAACTAAAGAATAAAAGAAAAGAAAAGAAACTAAAAATTACTTACTTCTTTTGGCCAAATACCTACCTTGAGTCTTTTGCAATGATGTTACCTTGAAGTGAGGCGATCAACGTATAGCCAATAAGAGTTGAATCCCGTTTCCTCCACATTATATCATCAAGACGTTGCAAGTATGAAGTGATACAGAATGAAACTCAAAATCCATCGTCATAAGCTATCGGTGGCACTCGCAAAGGCAAGGCTCTTTCGATGCTTTTAGACTCACTTGGAGAGCAATTGTACCAAAACAAGAAAAGGAAGAAGAAGAACACGAAAACAAAGTACATACAAAAGGAAATTACAGATTCGATTTCATAACAATAAGAGAAAAGAAGGAAATCTTACACCGGTGTCACTCTCAGCATAAGCTTCGTTCTCGTTCTCCTATGAAACTCTGATCTCCTCTGATTTACATAAATTAAAACTAAAAATTACATGAATAGAAAAACAAAAATCTACACTAAAAAAAGGAAAACTGGACTAAATCCTATCTCTGCATGGTCGTCCCTTGGAGGCTCTGAAAATCCCAGTATTTATAGGCAAAACCCAACCTACAGGAGCGTATGAAGATAGGGGAGCAAACGCTCCCCCTAACTCACCAACAAACCCGCGGAAACGCGGCTTTGGCCGCGTTTCCGCGGCCAGGGTGTGGCCAGGTGGCCACACCCTGTTAGTGGTGCTCCCCGGTTTCTCGATTTATCTTTATCTTCAGCTGGATTTGCAGTTTAAGTCCGGGATTTTGACGAAATGGCCTTTGATCCTTGGCTTCAACCAATCGATTTGTAAGGATTTGTTCTAACTATTTTTTAACCGATCTGAACCGATCTGATCTACCTTGATTTACTGAGTTCGAATTAATTCTGATTTAATTTAGAATTTGATAAGCTTTGGGCTCATTTCTCTTCACTCTCCTTTAGGAATGGACCTGCAAATAAATTAAACATTTAATTAGGAAAATGCAGAGTTTATTCTATAATAAGTAGGAGAATATGATATTAAATGTGCAATATTAGTGACCAATCACACCCCCCATACCTATCTTTTGCTCGTCCTCAAGCAAAACAACTAAACTATACTAAGGATTACTAGACCACTTTCGCAGGTCACGCGATTGCACTGAGCATGTGCAACAAGCCGTTAAACCTCTAGGTTTCCCCTAGAGGATGAGTTTTGTCTCGTGAGGGTTTCAGTGGATTACACCCACAAAATCCATAAAGAAAGAGAAACAAAGAGTTAGTATTTTCGAAAAGCATTTTGAAAGAGAAAAATATTTGAAATATAATTGTAAGACTTAAGTAATCTATAAGTTATAGAAAAACTGAATTTTTCATTCCTAAACTTAGTCTCTATTCAAAAATTTGTTATCAATCAAAGTAAGGAGTCAAATTGTACTTCTCACCTAGTCTATTACTTTACCCTGAGTCATATGCACCATCGTGACTGTGAAGTTTGACTAAGGGTTCTTTAACTCTAACCTTTATGCCTTATTTATTTATATATATTTTTTGTGGTATTATTTCTTAGTTCTATTAGGCTTTCTAATCTGCCCATGTAACGAGCCTTTAATCGATGACTCCCAAACCAAACGGTCTTAGGGCACCAGATAAGAAACACCTCAAGGACTTAAGGACTCGAGCAAACAAGGCCACAAAACTAAGGATTTTAGGCGTGAATACTTATGCTTTATTAGGCACAAATACCCAGCTTAATCAGAGGATTTTCATATATATTTTTTTTCAAACTTATCTAATCATCTTTCGCATAAATATTAAGGCTTGCTTAGGCCAAAGCACCTAGCTAATCAATAATTAGATTTGTTCATCTTTCATAGATATTTTTTTTCTTTTTTTTTCTTTTTTTTATATATAAGGCATAAGACTCTTTGTTTTTGAACCCTAAGTGTGTAAGTGTATGAAGTGTGCATATTTCATTAAGGTAAAAATTAAGACTAAATTACTTTGACAAATTATCTTCCTAACTCTAAAAATCAAACAAATACTCTTATTTTGACCAAGTTTAAAAAATACTAATTTTGATTTTCCTATTCCTTAAAATTGACTTAGTTTCTTACAAAACATATGTCAAAATATTGTTTCTATTTTCAAAAATTTTTAAAAGTAAAGAAAATATATTTTTTTAAAAAAAACCTAAATCATGTTAGAACCCTCCCCCACACCTATCTCATGCATTGTCCTCAATGTATGAATTAATGCATAGATGCATGAAAAAGAAGAAAAGGAAGGAAAATGTTACCTTAAGGTGGTGGTTCCGGTGGTGGTCTGATTGGTCCACGAAATGCGGCCTAATCGACTTTTCGTGGAGTTCGGAGGAACCCACCAGAAATCTCTCTAATATAACCTATTAAAATGATGTATCCATAAAGGATTTTTATTAAAAATTTAACCCCATCTAATTTTCAAATTTCATAATTAATTTCAGAGTCAAATTTGTCAACCGCCTTGTCCCAGAATGGAGTGTGAAAAGATAGAATGATTGACTTGAACTTAGGAAGTACGGGAACTAGTACCGACTCAGGAAAGTGACTTAAGTCAAGTAAAGGTTCAGGAGTCGAGATTGGTTCAGGAAGTGGATCCAAATCAAGAAGTTGAAACTCAAGTCCACATTCATTTTCCAACAATAGAATGTGACTTAGTATTGGTGATTCAAGTTCAAGAATGATAGGTGTGGGAATCAAAACTGACTCTAAAATATTACTCAAGTCGGGTAACAAAATAGGAGTCAATATTGATTCGGGAATTTGAACTGGATCACAAATTTGAGAATCTATGTCACATTTCTCATTGAGTTCAATTTCGTAAAAATGAGAACTTGCCAATTTGTCAAAAGGACTTTCAAAAGTGTAAAATTGATCAAGTTCAATATGATGATCATCAAAGATGGGTGATTTAATTTCATGATGAATTGGTACAGGATTCAATGTTGACTCGGGAAAAAGATTGAAATCAGGTGAAGACACCGGAGTCATTGAATCAGGAAGTAGAATTGAATCACTAAGTTGAGGTTCAGGATCATATTCATTCTCAAGTTCTATTTTAGGAAAGGAATAACTTGCCAAACTGTCAATATCATTTTCAAAATTTGGAATTTGGGCAAGTTCAAATGATTGTTCTGAAATGGAATCTTGTTTTTCAAAACAACATGACTCTTCGGCTCTAACAGAATGGTTACCGACATCAGAACTGGCCAAACAGTGAGAACGTAGAGATTGGACCATCATATCTATGTCGTGATTACGAGCGTTTTGAGCCTGAGTCATGGCTTCAAGCATCCTTTCATAGTTGATAGGTTCATCGTTTTGTTGCGATTGGTCTTGAAAAGATGAAGTGTTATTTTGGAATTGGTGATAAAATTGTGAGTCCATCAGATTTTGTGATTGTTGTTTGGACTCACGCATACTCATTTTCAAAATTGATGGTTTTCTATTTTGGACTGGTGGAACTGAGTATGAATCTTTGAAATATTGTGGACAAGGTGGATAAGGAGGACAAGTTGGTTGAAAATTGGACTCAGGGGAGGTGAATCCCCACTGACTCTGTGAAGAGTTGAAATTATTCTGAAAATTATGGTTATAAGATTGGGGGCATGGGTTATATTAATTCGGATAAGACCAATCCGGCACACTATGTTGGTTAAAGTTATGATATGCCGGGTTGGTAATATCCGAAAAAAGGTTAGTGTGTAATATGAATTACTATTAAAATTGAAAAAATTATTGTTATAAGCCATAACACACAGGAAAACACAAACAAAGAAACAAATAAGCAAACAAAGGAAAAAAATTCTAAACTAAGTTAGGGTAGACCTATGACCTAGACGACTCCTAACTGGTTAGACTGTCCACGGGAGGTATAATGCAGACTTTGACCACAAGCTAATCAGCCAGGTCAGGGCAAGATTGGTGGGAGGTTATCCATCAAAAACGTTCCTTAATTAAGTAACCACTGACCTTCGGGCTTTCGGCCCTTAATCCCCTTCCTAGATACTGATTTGGCAGGAGTCAAATTCCAACATCTTTCCCCCTTAGGATAATCTCTTAATTGAGTCTGAGATGTCCTTACGGCCAACGTCTACTCATTTTTAGTTAGGCTTGGGTTAGTGAGTGAGGAGATTGTTTGTGGGCTAAGGGAGGGTAATGACTTTCCCACCTTATCTTGTTTATAGGACAAGCCCTTAAGTCAATTTAGTGCAGTGTACAAGTATATAGAAAAAGTAACATTCAAGCAATCATACAAGAATGAACCTTATACTAAATACTATGCACACATACCTTGGCTCCAGCACTCTTCAACAGTAAATAAAAAATGAAATGAAATAGACACGTGCCTAAATGCAAAGTCTAAATCATTTTTAACATTTACAATCAACTTTTTACTGTTGTGTTAGAAATATATATACAGTGAGTCAAATAAGGAGATAAATGCTACAGAAATTCAGATTTTCAATTTAGCCAACCTGCAAAAATATAGGTTAGTAGTTAACTCAGTTTTGCCTCTGGAATGTAGTAAATCTGAGGGCTTCTTGGCTCTGCTTTCTCGAGCAGAGTTCAAGGCCACTTATGTGTCCACTGCAGCACAAATTCCTTGTTAATATATCTGTACAAAAAACAAAGAAGAAAGTTAACCAAAAATGTAAACTTTTAAAGAGAGTAACCTGCCGTCCCTCCCCGGCAACGACGCCAAAAATTTGATTGGGCTTGAACGGGCACAAGAATACAAAATTTCAGAACTTTAAAATAGAGATGTGCAAGTGCTCAATTCTACCGCAATAGCAAGTGGCTATGCGAGTCGTGATCCACAAGGAGGGACTAGCGATGGAAGCTTTTTAGTAAGTCTTCTTTTAAGATACAAAGTTTGATTAAAGTTCTTCTTTAGTTCTTTAAAAGAAAAAGAGAAAAATTAGGTTAAAGTTAAGTGAGGAAGAAAGTGGTACAATGAGAAGGTGAAAAATAAATAAAAAATGATTATTTACAAAGAAATTGAAAATGGAAAGAAGTGGGTGTTGTTGGTGTTCTAAACTAAAGAATAAAAGAAAAGAAAAGAAACTAAAAATTACTTACTTCTTTTGGCCAAATACCTACCTTGAGTCTTTTGCAATGATGTTACCTTGAAGTGAGGCGATCAACGTATAGCCCATAAAAGTTGATTCCCGTTTTCTCCACATTATATCATCAAGACGTTGCAAGTATGAAGTGATACAGAATGAAACTCAAAATCCATCGTCATGAGCTATCGGTGGCACTCGCAAAGGTAAGACTCTTTCGATGCTTTTAGACTCACTTGGAGAGCAATTGTACCAAAAGAAGAAAAGTAGAGAAGAAGAAGAAGAACACGAAAATAAAGTACATACAAAAGGAAATTATAGATTCGATTTCATAACAATAAGAGATAAGAAGGAAATCTTACACCGGTGTCACTCTCAGCACAAGCTTCGTTCTCGTTCTCCTATGAAACTCTGATCTCTTCTGATTTACATAAATTAAAACTAAAAATTATATGAAAAGAAAAACAAAAATCTACACTAAAAAATAGAAAACTGGACTAAATCCTATCTTTGCATGGTCGTCCATTGGAGGCTCTGAAAATCTCAGTATTTATAGGTAAAACCCAACCTACATGAGCGTATAAAGATAGGGGGAGCAAACGCTCCCCCTAACTCACCAACAAACCCGCAGAAATACGGCTTTGGCCGCGTTTCCGCGACCAGGGTGTGGCCAGTTGGCCACACCCTGTTGGTGGTGCTCCCGGATTTCACAATTTATCTTTATCTTCAGCTGGATTTGCAGTTTAAGTCCAGGATTTTGACGAAATGGCCTTTGATCCTTGGCTTCAACCATCGATTTGTAGGGATTTGTTCAAACTGTTTTTCAACCGATCTGAACTGATCTGATCTGCCCTGATTTACTGAGTTCGAATTAATTCTGATTTAATTCAGAATTTGATGGGCTTTTGGGCTCATTTCTCTTCACTCTCCTTTAGGAATGGGCCTGCAAATAAATTAAATATTTAATTAGGAAAATGCAGAGTTTATTCTATAATAAGTAGGAGAATATGATATTAAATGTGCAATATTAGTGACCAATCAATAGGCTGTAAGTGGGTATACACAAAGAAGCAGGGATCTCTTAAAGAAGGTATGATGCACTACAAGGCCAGATTGGTAGCAAAAGGCTATGCACAAAGAGAAGGAATTGACTATAATGAGGTATTTTCTCTTGTTGTAAAGCATTCGTCAATTCGCATCTTATTGGCTCAGGTGGCATAGTACGAGTTGGACCTTGATCAACTCGATGTAAAGACTGCCTTTCTTCATGACGATCTGGATGAAGAGATCTACATGTCTTAGCCGACAGGGTTCAAGACTGCAGGTAAAGAAGATATGGTGTGCAAGCTGAAGAGTCGTTGTATGGGTTAAAACAGTCTGCTAGACAGTGGTATAAGCGGTTCGAAAGCTTCATCAGAGGAAAGGGTACACACGTAGTCACTATGACCCATGTGTGTATTACAACAAGCTACCGACAGGAGAGTATATCTATTTACTATTGTATGTAGATGATATGCTTATTACTTTAAAGTCTAGATCTGCAATTGATACACTGAAAAAAGACTTATCTTCTGAGTTTGGGATGAAGGATCTTGGTGAAGCAAAGAAGGTGCTAGGCATGAAAATTACACGAGACCAAAGGGGTGGCAAGGTGAGCTTGACATAGAAGGGGTATTTGCAAAAGGTACTTCAGAGATTCAACATCGGCAAGAATACGAAATCTGTAAATACACCACTGGCTCCTCATTTCAAGTTATCTGCTACTATGTCTCCAAAGACTGTTGAAGAACGTGAGTACATGACTCAAGTCCCATATGCTAGCGCAGTTGGTAGTCTTATATATACTATGGTGTGTACACGACCAGATCTGTCACAAGCTGTCTCTATGGTCATTAGGTATATGCATGATCCGGGACAGGGTCATTGGGAGGCAGTGAAGTAGATTCTGCGGTACATTAAAGGTACTATAGATGTTGCTCTGGTATTCGAGAAGGATTCCACAGGAAAGCAGGATTGTATCGGGTACATTGATTCCAATTATGCTGGTGACCTCGACAAACGCCGGTCCACAACGTGGTATGTCTTTACATTATCTCAAGCACCGGTTAATTGGCGCTTTATTCTACAGTCTACCGTTGCATTATCTACTATAGAGGCCAAATATATGGCCATGACGGAGGCTATGAAGGAGGCAATTTGGCTTCAAGGCCTGCTTGATGACTTGGGGATTGATCAGGATCTACTGAAGATCAACTGTGATAGTATGAGTGCTATTTATTTAGCCAAGAACCAGGTGTATTATGCACGAACGAAGCACATCGATGTCAGGTTCCATTTTGTTAGGGAGATTCTCGATGAGGGTGATATTGGGTTGCTGAAGATTCACACAACGGAGAATCCCGCCGACATGCTTACCAAGGTGGTGTCAGAAGTAAAGTTTGCATATTGTAAAGCTTTGCTCCATATCCTTCATATTGCATGAGCTTGTTGAAGCTCCTTTGGATGAACTACGGATGGGTTGATCCCTTGGGCAGGGTATGTAGGCAACCACACTAGTGCAGCCACTTTCGAGTCGACAGATCCTATGTTTCAGTTTAGCTCAGATTTGAAAAATCTTCACCGAGGTGGAGAATTGTAGGAAGAGAGAGGAAGTCGAAGAAGTCGACAACAAGGAGCCAAAGAAGAAGCAGCAGCAGCCAGCTAGCATCAGCAGCAGAAGAACGGTCGACCGCCCGGTCGACCGGCGTGCACCAACATGCACAAGCCACCTGCGGTCGACCGCCCTCCGGTCGACCGGGCGGTCGACCGCAGAAGGAGCCGGTCGACCGCCAGTCAACCGACTGAAAGGGCATAAGTCTCGGTTGGGCACGGTCGACCGGCCGGGAACTTGGGTCGGTCGACCACCCGGTCGACCGACAGACGGGTCTGGGCGAAATTCAGAAAGAGTTCTAAATTGGAAACGATTCCAATTCAGAATCTAATTCTCTTAGGGTTTCCTTGAGTATATAAGAGAGGCAGAGTCCTCTTCATATGTATTGCTTACAATTTGTATTGATTATCAAAAAAATCAATAAAGAAATCTCTCTTCCTTGCCCCGAGGACGTAGGAGAAATTGGCCGAACCTCGTTAAATTATTGTGTTTGTGTTCTTCTTATTGCTAAATTGTTCCTTACTGTTGGTAGTACTTCTATATTGCATCTTGGCTTAAGGGTTCCTCTAAGTGGTTGTTGTTCTGTGCACAACAGGTTTGAAGTATTATAGAAGTCATCGAGGAAGTTTATGGAAGGTTAGTCGATATGTTAAGGGAAAAATTGGCATTGAAGGCTTGAATAGTTTTGATCAGGTTCATGGAGGGATTCTGCACGTTTCCTTGCAATTAGTCTGCAAAATAGGATAGTAGCAGAAGTTACACTAAGGATTAGTGGCAGTGAACTGTATGGTTTCATGGTTGCATATAATGAAATGGCTATGATTTGAGTGTAGTATCTTCAATTTATTTTATCCGCAAACAACTTTTGGGGCGTTATGTGTGTTAAAATCATCTTTTAACTTCTTTCAATTTGTTCAGCAAGTGATGATAGGGAAGTCTAAGTTGGATACAAGTAGCCTGGAGTCTATTTCATGTAGAAGGTAAAACAACCAGCTTATATATATGATAAAGTTGATTTCGCGCTTCAATTCGTGTACCATGATCCATTTGTAAGCACTATATCTTCTGCTAAGAATGACGTGTATCATTAAACGTGTATTCAACTACCATATTCCATTGATTAGATTTCCAAATGGTATAAATAGGAGTAGTGCATACATCTTTTTATATTATGAACATCCCCTGTACATAAAATTTCCTACAATGAAAGAGAAATTTACTATTTTGCATAAGAGCTTTCATGTTTTAGCTCATAAATATCACAGGAGAATTTGATCACTTTGCAACTATTTGTGAAGTCAATTTTTAACTCCCACATGCCATAAAAACTGTAATAAGATCTCACATGGTAAATTAACTGTACTTACAACTCAAGGATAAAATATATTTTCATATTTTAATCATGCTCGACAAAATTAGCTAGTTTTTACTTAATATAATAAACATTGAGCAATCTTAACAACCTTTAGATGTGGAGTTCAGGATTCTGAAAGTTAAGACTTATAATTCAGCAACATAAGTTGAAGAAAGATTAACATATAATGGGTTTTAGCCTGAGCTTGATATCTCGTTACCTAACTCTGCAGAACATATCATAGTAATTTAAGTAAGTGAAATTGCGAAAAACCTATAAGAACTCTATTGGAATTTTCAAAAGAGTGGTGGTGTTGTATTTTTCTATATAGAAATTTTCTATATAGTCTACGAAACACGATTTATATTTATGTGTTACTAAATAACTCTATCAAAATATACCAGCAAGACTGCAGACTAGACTAAACAAGAACCGAACCAACTTAATCTCTCTCATCATCTAAGAAATAGTTAATCATTGGTTGGTGCTATCGTTATTACCATTGTTATCGTTAGGTTTTCATTGCTGCGTCTTTCCTACAACAGGCTCCCCATGCTCAAATATTTTGATCCATTAAAATTCATCACATAACTCCACCCTCTTACTGCAGGCTCCGCTATGTACAAATATTTGACCATCATGTTTAATTAGACATCAATTTTCGCGTTCGATCTTTGAAAGCCTTTCTCTCATATGATTATATTCTTGTTTGCTAAATACCTATAAAAATTATAGCAACAAGCATCAGTAGATTAGTCTCTGATTTGAGGAATGAACCCATTTATTTACTTTTATTGAAATAACGGATATCACACATCATTTAAGAAATAGTTGATTGTTGGTCGATATATACTATCGTTATTACTGTGGGTTTTCATTACATCAACTTTCCTAATACAGACTCCTCAATCCCAAATATGTGCACTATTAAGGCTACATGAACATAGTACTCTTCCAGTCTTCACTATCAATCTAAGAACTAAGAATTAAAGCTTTGCCTTATTTGAGTCATCTAGCTAGATCTATTACTTGATTGATGCCTCCGAGAAAGTAGTGACCATGGGGGTGAATTGTCTCAAACAAACCAATTAATATATCTTTGCATGTCTGTGCTTCCGCGCGAGAGAGAGCGAGAGAGAGCAGAACCGGCATTTATTCACTGTTTATTTGATAAAAAGGAGATTATCTCTCCCCATGACAGTATACAACGAACAATGATCCTCTGAGCAGATTGAGTTGGAGCCAGTGCTCTCCTAACCATCACCCATGCCGTTCTCTTGGTTCTGTACTACCTTTACCTTCTCTTCTTCCTTTTGTTAGGCGGTGTTATGGGGATCACATCGCGGCTGGGAGCATGAGCATGACCACCGCATCTGGTGCTATTGTTATTATCAACATTGAGGGGTAGCTCCACGCGTCTACAAGATCCAGAGACCGGCGCTGCTTGAGAGAATCAAGCCATTTCTTGTATTCCTTCCTTATTCTCATGGTGTAATAAGAAGAAGAAGAAGAAGAAGAAGAAGAGTTACAAAAGAAAGGGCTAACACCTTCTTGTTTTATTCAGCTAGCCCAGGGTAATTAAGGGGAATGTTTTGTGAACATACTCTTCCATGACACCCACCACTTTACACTCCATGTGAGAGGAAGTAAGTGAAAGTTAAAGCTGTGGGTAATGATGTTTTACTAAATGAATAAAGATTAATAGAAACTAACTTTTAAACAGTGTTTTAGCCAATTACCAATCTACACACACACATACATAAAGTCCTATCTACAAAACAATGTGGGTTTTAGGAAATAATTATTACTAGACACAAAATATGTTACATTAACAATTTATCTTGTCCCGATCTATATATTTAGCTATGATGTAATAGTAGTTATATATATCGATCAATTAGGTCTCAAATGATGTACTTGCTTAATTTGACTTTAGACCACAAATTTACAACTTATAGACCTATTTATTAAATATTATGTGACTAGTTATTCACACGACAAAGAATGAAAAATGGGTTGTTCAACCAAAAACATCAATTATATTGATGTGAATTGCTTCAGTCGACCTCAAAAAAATTTCATCCAAGTTTACGGTTTTACAGGAAGTGGTAAAAACAGTTCGAAATAATTAACCTTTCATTTACCTTATTCTTTCTCTCTCTCTCTCTCTCTTTTTTTTTTGAATAATGTAGATTCTTCTATATGCTTGATGGCTTAAATGTCCTAAGATAGTTTCTACATATTTTTACATGACACTGGAGAGCTTAAATGAGTTTTTTTCCTTCTATTTATGGGAGATAAATATGAGAAGTCTCACGGATTTGGCATAATTATTATATGTTTCCTTTCCCATAGAAATGAGGTCAAAAATATAGTCTCTCATATGTATATATACGCTGCAACAGCCAAAGCCCTATCGGGTCATATTCTAGTCTATTCTTGTTGATTCTCTATATCCTTGATGGCTTAAATGTCCTGAGACAGGTTTCTACATATTTTAATTTGGATGACACCTGCGAGCTTAAACAATTATTTTACATCTATTTATTGGAGAAAATATGGGAAGCCTCATGGATTTGACATAACTTTTATATGTTTCCTTTCATATTGATATGAGGTCAACAATATATGTATATATTGTTGGGATTTGGGTCGAAAAAATAGTCCCACATCGGCTAGACATTGGGATGGTCTTGGGCTTATAAGTATTTGGGCAACTCCACCTATTAGACTAGTCTTTTGGGATGGGACCCCGGGTCCTTCATATATGTGATGCAATAGCCAAATCCTGTAGCATCGCATCTTCGTCCTTCTTGCTGCCAGTATAGATGTCAGGTACATGCTCTTTATTACTGTAAGTTCATATTCAAAATTTCGCTCCATTATGTGCATTTTTTAATATGTTCAGTAAGGTGATAACTATAGAAACTCAATTGTTTGCATTTTATATGCTAAGTTATGAAAACTTCATCTTATATGGCAGCTATTCTAACCACTTTGTGACCCATGACTTCGTTTCGACCAACAGTTGAAAAATTCATCATGCAAGTATATATTGTGGTTTTTGATAAGTTATATATAGTTAATGCTGGGATGTCCTGATTTTAACCCTAGTCTGTTTTGAGTTACCTCCTGATAAAGGATCTTTCCAGAGCTTAACTTGAGCATAGCGCAATGAAGCAAAGCTTCACGCGGAGGAAAGATCCCACACATATGATTTGCATACGCTTTGCGCAGGTTAGTCTAGGGGTTCGGGGGCAGAGCCTCGACCTAAAATTTTCTTGTACTGATTTAGTCTTGTTTTGTACTCATACTTGTGGAGGGGTATTTTGGAGATTCGGTAATGGGGAATAATTCTAGGTTATAGGGGTTTGCTTTCAACCCTTAGGGACTTTTCTTCGATCTGTGAATTCTATCATTTGTGAGATGAGAATATTGATATCCTTAGATAACTTCCATACTCTGTGATTTTCTCTACCTAAATAGTGAAACTATACACTGCTACTTGAGGACATAGAACTTGCTTCGAACCTTTTTAAATCTATTTGTTAGCATTTGATGTTCTTGATCTCCTTATTTGCATTCATTCCCTAACATTTAATGCAAAAACTACATCTCAATATTGTATATGCAATATTATACTTCAGTTTGGGGTATATTCTTAATGGAAGGGATTATATTTATAAGACTAATGAGGAAAATAAATACAATTAATATCATGAAGATAATAGAGCACTATGTGTGTAACTGTGGTGGACAAACCCACCACAAGCACACAGAGAAAGAAGACATCTTTTAAGATAGGAGCACTGGTGTGGCAGCCTAAGACTTTTGGACGTGAAAATCAATAGTTGAAAAGGAGGGAAGACCAGCAGAAGGAAACTGTCGGTATAGTGGTGGTGGACTAGCAGAGAAAACTGCTTGTGTGGTGTGGTATGTGCTCTATGGATTAGGGAAGTAACCCCTTCTTGTTGGGAAAAATGTATATTTATACCTGACAGAGACGATGGAATGGACGTGGATAGATGCATATCTTCAACTGTTTACTTTGAATCTGTTGACAGTTGAGACCATATCTAGGCTGTTAGAATTAATGTGCTGGAGGTTTATCGATTGTTATCTCCAAGTGCTCTACATAGTTGGAAGGTGGCTTTAGAAAAGGAAGAGTATAGAGTTGCGCAATAGATTTCGTGACTTAAAAATTTTTGCCTCAATCTGTTTGTGGCGGGATATTCGGTCTAGAGTCGAGTCAGTTCTAGTGGTTGTATGACTTTGTACTATAGGGCGAGAAATGTCTTCAGAGAGGGAGTGATAGTGTATTTGTTGCTAGGATGGAGATGGTTTCGGAAGGGCTTTTGAGCGCCTTCTCATGTTTTATCGGAGAAGGACATGTGTCAGAATCTTGATAGAGGTCAAAATTTGACCACTACAGACGTCCCCTCCGCTTTCGCACTTAACAGAGCATGCAGATGGGATCTGTGAAGTAGAGTCGAATGGGAGAAGTTTTTATCTTCATCTTTAGTATCTCATATAGATAATCATCTGAAATATCCCTGTGCATTTATTGCGGGTCTTCAGGATTAACGGGGAGTCCATGCCTTAGACTGCCAGTTGTCCTCTAGTCACGTAAAGAGTCAATTCGAATTCTCATGCCATTATGACCGCCAGTTTGACTTCGAACATCATAATAGCTTAGTGGCGATGGTTAGTTTACCGTTCCTTCAATTGGTCAATCTCTCGGGTCTTGGGCCAACTATTTAGGAGCCACATTTCCAAGACTCGCATTGATGGCAATGAACTTTCATCAGCCTATAAAAATGGAGGAGATTAAGGAAAGGTCATCTTTAGTCTCTCTAAACTTTTTCAAAATTCACCAAAACAACGACTTCATTGCGGCCTCTTTCATGAATGATTTGCCATGCTTTCTTCCTTCCGTTTCATCAGATGAAGAAAAGAAAAGGAGAGAGGACATGATGAAAAAATGGGAAGGCTCTTGTTCTCTAGGAGTCTGATCGGTGCATCATATTAGTAGCCGTGAAGGACCTGTTGCGGCGCATTAATGGTCGTGACAGGGTGCTACCATTGAGGATGACGTATAGGATTTGCTTAAACTCGATCGAGCGATTTGATTTCTAGTTCGCTCGATCTTGAGCGGGTAAGCTTCGTCCTTGAGGCTAGGAGCTTCTTTTCTTATGGCGTGCATGAGGAAGAAGAAAAAGGAGCTCATTAGCTGGATGCACCAATGAATAACTCCTCTTCTTGGAGTTCAGAGCTCCTCGCAGAGCACCTCGGACGGGGTGTGATTCTATCACCTTTTTGCAAGTCTTGTAGGCTTCAGTCTAGTCGGACGTCGCTGACTCGCTCTCGGAGGTCTTCCTGAGAGTCCAGTTCATTATTCTTGCAAAAGCAAGGAGAATGGTGGCATCGGTTTGACTGTCTTTGTAGCGTGTGGGGAGCAAAAAGAAGAAAGTATTCCAGATTGAAACATTCTCTCTGACCCTTGCCTTGTTGTGTGAAGCCTCTCCCAATCGATAGTGGTTCTTCTCCTAGTTGGACTCCGCTGGGTTGAAGGATTGAAGCGGCTGAACTCGAATCTTCTATATTTTTTTTTTCAAAATAAAAACATAGAGATGTAAAGAATATTTTTGTGTCACACTCATTAGATGTAACACAATAAATATAATGGAATATTTTTGGAATGAAAATAATTATATATGGATCTTGCCTGGTTTGCATATATCAAAATATTTTTTGATATGATATGATCACGCCTCTTAGGTGTGTTGATCTATATCTTCAGTGTGGCTAGTTTAACACAATAAATATAATGGAATATTTTTGGACTCTGAATAAGGGAGATCCCAACAATGAAGTTAGGTTCGCGGTCATCTCCAAGTGGAGGTATCCCATCAGCGGAGCCACAAACTTGGCATGACTCTTAGTGGGGGGACAATCCCATCAGTAGTGGTGGTTTGCAGTCCTTCTTCGAGTGGGGATAATTATATTAGAGGAGTGACAAACTTGGTAGGATACTGAGTGGGGACAATCTCATCAGCAGAGTGGGTTCGTGAGGGCAATCCCATCAGTGGAGTGATAAACTTGATAGGCCTCTAAGTGGGAGATAATCCCATCAGCAGAGTAGGTTCACAGTCTTCTCTGAGTGGGGGTTATCCCATAAGCAGAGCGGTGAACTTTGGACTCTGAGTGGGGTACAATCCCAGTAGCAGAGTGGCACTAGCAGAGAGAAACTGACAGCGGTTCATCTGCCTGTGAGCCAGATGAAGGGAGCCCGTAGGCTAATATTTGTGTTATCATCTCTAAGTGGGGGTAATCCTATCAGTGGAATGTGCAAACACTAGGAGATCTGAGAAGAGTAATCCCAACAGTAGAGTGGGGACTTCCAGCGGGGGACAATCCCATAATAGAGGATTTCAAATACCCATAGGCTAGTCGAGAGGGAGCCCATAGGCGGGTGATTGCGTTATCATCTCTGGGTCGGGGAGATCCCATCCGGGGCGTGCAAAGATTGGACTCTGAATGAGGGGAATCCCAGCAATAGAGTTGGTTTTGCAATCGTCTTTGAGTGGGGTAAATTCCATCAGCGAAGTAGCGAATTTGGTGGGAACTCTGAAAGGGGGCCCAGCAGCAAAATGAGCTGAAGTGATTAGGAGCAAGATGTAATTTTATTTTATGATTAAAATAAACTACATGAAATTTAACTAAGATACAATGTATGTTATTGGTGGAGGTACTCTTCTATCTTCATTGGAAAGATTAGATCACTCAATTGCCTTGAATTGAGTGATTATGTGTTGTAGTTAGGCAGGAGATGGTGTGCTCGGCTGTCCTGTGTTAGAGGCTGCCCCAGGGGTAAAGACATACTCTTTGAGGAAGTCTTGGGAGACAAGTACTTGTAGGTATTTTTGGAGGCTTCTACTGGACAATCTGGTGTCCCTTACTGTTATGGTACAGTATTCTTTTGTTCTTGGGAGTATAGGGTTGTATTGTGTTGGCTTTGGGCGCTTTACGCACGGCTGATCCTTAATGGCATTGAAGACTTCATTGATGGAGAGCCTCAACGGAGTGAAGTGCTCTTTCATCTTGAATGCTTGGAATGGATTTGGTGAGAGGATTGGGAACATCTGTCTCTTGTAGGCGGATTGCCCCTAATTCGGGTTACTGAATTTTGTTGGAGCTTCATAATATGACCTCGACTTCTCTTCGTTGTTGCCACATTTGAGAGACTGGTTAGGATAGCTCTTCATCATTTCCTCCAACTAGATGTAATGCTGGGCTTGGAATAGGATCTCACTCATCCGAGTGACGTCATACTTCAGTAGGTGCTTTTATAGAGGGTGAGAAATTTGCAGGCCACTGGTGAACGCGAGTGCAGAGACATCTTTACCGTAGTTAGGAACCTTGATAAGCTTGTTCTAAAAGTAGCTGATATACAATTTGAAGTTGTCGCCTTGTCTCATTTTGACAGTGAGAAGGTGGTGTTTATTCTTCTTTGCCTCCTGAAGGGAGGCGTAATGTGTGAGGGACGCCTCAGTTATCTCCTCGATATTGTGGAACGAACATGATGGCAGAGAATAAAACCAATCTGAAGCTTCAATTTTTAGACTAGATGAAAAGTTCATGAACATGAGCGGATCATTACGGGGATACACCGCCATCTTGTCTCAAAAATACCTGACGTACTGAACTGGGTCGCTGGCTCCAGAATACTATTCAAACATTGAATTTGTAAATTTCTTTGAGAAGTCACACTTTAAGATAGCTTCGAGGAGAGCAGAATCGAAGACTTTGGCAATGGCCTGTATCGGTCCGCTTCAGAGCTGCAGTTTTGCTTTCTCGATCTGCCTTTGGACCAGCTCGTCAAGGGTTTAGATGTAGAACCCCTTGATCCTTCTTTGAGCTTGGCCACGCTAAACTCCCATTCGAAAACGAGGCGAATCATCTTTGTTGCAGGAACAGTTTTCGCAGGAGAAGTCAGTCTGGATCGTCTCAGTTTGTGATGGTCCGTCGACCTGAGTCTCTTCAATTCCAGATTCATCCTCCGCTACGTCCGCACCCGGGTTCGTTGGGGGGTGATGATTTGCGCTTGGAATTAATCATTAAGTTGTTTAAGTGCCTTCTGCTCGAGGGCTACATTTTCGCGGTCGAGAGCCGCTTACTTACAGTCACGATCTGACCATTCTTGTTATTCTTTCATCTGCTTCTTCATGTTGGCGAGCATCTGAAGGATCTGGCCTTCGTATAGTAGCAATGATCGGGCGTTGATGGTTGTCCTTTGAGATGAGAAGAAGCCAGTGTCCTGCGCCATACTCGCGATCGACAGTGTGTGGGGGGACCTTGCCCCTGATGGCGGTATTGGTACTACCTTTTTACAGGGTGCCATTGTGGGCGACCATTTATTTCTTCAGGGCCATCGATGCTAGGGAAGAGAATTTTGAGGAATGATAGGGGTTTGGGTTGGATGAGAGAGATTTTTTTGAGTGTAGACTTAAAATCTCAATGAAAGTACTAGTTTTTAGTGGGTAAAACTCTGCCACAAGTAATTAGACACCTCCAATCGAACCGTAAGAGCACACAGAGAAATAAAATGCCATTCAGATTAAGAGCACCAGTGTGGTGCCGGACTAAGACCCTCAGACTTGAGAATCTGTAGTTGGTAATGGGGAGGACTGATGGAGGGAAATCACCACTGTATTATGATAAGTGTTGGTAGGGTGTATATGCGGTATATGCTCTAAGGATTATGCAAGCGACCTCCTTCTCGTTGGAGAGTAAGATGTATTTATACTTGACAGAGGCGGTGGAGTGGATGCAAATAGATGCAGATCTTCAACTGTTAGGTTTGAATATGCTGATCTTTGTAACCATTGAGATCTATTCAGGTTGTTAGGATTTGTGTGTTGGAGGTTTATCGATTGCTATCTCCAATTGCTTTGCTTAGTTGTAAGGTGTCTTTGAATGAAAAAGAGGATAGAATAGCGTAACGATTCCTTAATTCGAAAAAGTTCGCCTCGGTTTGTCTGTGGTGATGGATAAAATTAACACATGGCGTGACATTCGGTCCAGAGTTGGTTCTGGGTGGCTGTATGATTTTAGACTCTAGGCGAGAGATGTCTTCAGAGAGGGAGTGACAGTGTATTTGTCGCTAGGGTAGATGTGGTTTCGGAAGTGCTTTCGAGTGCCTTCTCGTGTTCTTTCGAAGAAAGACATGTGTCACGATTCTGATAGAGATCAAGTTCCGACCACTACAGTAGCCAATCTAGCCTACACTTATAATTCCGAAGTATTAAAGTGATCATTTATTAGTATTTGTTGAATATCTTAATCATGAAATTCAAACCTGATTGACATATATATGTTTCGACTATTTCTTTGCTCATGCAAGCATGAAATGTAGAAAAAATGTAAATTGCACTCATTTTTTCTCCTCGAGTAAAAATGTTTGGATTTTATTTCATATTTCATATTAAAAAGAATTATTTGACCAATGATCAATGGAATAAATTGAATGTAAATTACTTGTACACAAACTTAGCTAATATTAAGATGAGCCTTTGTGCATAATTTCATAAATAATCATAACCCCTTTATTTTATTTTATTTTATTTTGGAATGCCGAACTGACCTTGCATAATATGAGATGCCCTCAACAATATTTTGACTATTGGAGATTACACTGCCATCCAAGAAGAGATATTTCAAAGCATATGCCGGTTCAATGTATTCCCCGGGTGCAAAGAATAATCAAAAACTAAACTTACTAGACAACAATCTATGTATGGAATGTAATTACCAAATTATCTTTTCCAAAAGAAAAATGGGAATTATTACTTACCATTGAGAACCAACGAAAATTCAAATCATGTGATTGAAGGAGAAAGGCAAGAGCTCTTCCTTACTGTTTATGACTAGACTAAAAAGTACATAGAATTTGTTAATGTTAATTATGATAAACGTTAGTTGGAATATATGCATCTGAGAGTACTCACCCCCCTTGAGTCAGAAAACATCGACTCATAAAATTCACTGTCAATATGTTGGCCAATGAAAATAATTTGATTGGCATTGATTATATGATGTAGCCTTAAAAAATATCTGTTAAGATTCTTTTTCATACTATAAAAAATAAAAATAAAGAAGGGGAGATTATATGGCAAGATAATTCTCTAATTCTTATTACCTATATAATGATAAAAGGTAAATACAAATAAAAGAAATAAAAAATTAAATAAAAAATTAATCATGTTCATATTTTCAACCCAAAAAACATGATTTAAATCATATTGAATTATTTGCAGCCACCAAGAAATGCATGGGGAAGCAACTAACCTAGTCTCATGCCAGAATACCTCAGACCCCCATGTCATCAGGACTTGATAGCTTTTTTAACTTTATTCCATTAAGAGCTTACAAAATTAACATTGCATCCCCTCAATACACATCTTCTCCTCTGTGCTCAGGAAAGTTTCTTCTCTTTCTCTGAGGGTCACTCCCTTCTTTCTTCACTACCTTGTCCATGGAAGAAAGCAATCTAAGTTTCATCTTAGGCCAAACTAGTCCTTATAATGTGGATAGTTTCTGTGGATGCTGAACACAATTTATATCTGCATATGCATTTATGCTATCGATTGGATTGTTTAATGTTCTCTCACTTTGATAAAAATAGAATTGCCCGATTATTGTTTCTTAATCTTTGAAGGTATTTGGAACCTTAATATCTGACAGGAATACGAAGGAAATCTCAAACATAAAGAAAGACTACATGTTTGAAATTATTTGCAGCAAACAAGGATAAGCAATGATAATATATTTGAACCTTTGCACGGATCAAGCTTCCTTTTCATAATTATCTAAGGATTTTGAAGAGTATTGGGGACAATATTGTGGATTAGTATTTCAACTTATTGTTTGTCACCACCTGCAGGATGTAACAACACAGTGACACTTCACTAATCATTATGCTGAAAAGCTTAATCTTTCAGGATTATGAATGTAGATTATTTTTGTATACATCGGCCCAAGAGAGGCATATGCGGGCTTTGAGTCAGTTGCACATTCACTCCCTCCTTTGTCTCCATCTCCCACTCTCCGCCCACTTGTTCATGCACAACCCAACCCTGTACATAGGTGTAGGCATTTGCTCTTCCTGGCCGATGTCAACTCTTGCTATGCCGACACCTCGCCATCTCGTTCACACATATCCTTCTATATATCTATCAAGTTTGAAACCCAGAATCCACAACTCTCTCTATATCTCTCCAAAGCTAGGCTTGATCGATCTCCTCATGACAACTCCAGTACTAGGCTCGAGCCCATCAGCAACATCACAAGGCAGACGCTCGCAACCTGTGCCAAGGTTGGGGCACATTTCCTTCCCATGCAGTGACTGTAGCCTCACATTCCCCACCCACCAAGCGCTTGGAGGCCACCGTAAATTCCATACAAAACTACTTGCCCCCAACCTCCGAAAGCTACTGCGGCGACAAAGGAGGAAAGTCTCTGTTAATGCAGCTAACGTTGCCCTTCCAACGATTGTAGAGAACAATCAGATGCCTCAAGAGAAGAAGGAATGGCACACGGTTGAAGCTAAAATTTCTGATCATGGAATGAATGGAGGATCTAACGCTGGAGCTAAATTCGTTGAATTTGTGGAGACAGGCTGTGAGCAGTCTACTGCAGGGGGGCCCTTTAAGGAGGCCATACAGATGGAGTTAGACTTAACCCTTCACCTTTAGAGGGTTAAATTACATATATGCAGTTGTTACTTTTGTGAAATCTCTATCATCCTCTACCTTTATCAAATATATAGCCCCAAAGAAATAATTACTGCATACTTTTACAAGTATGTAGTATGTAGTTTGTAGTACTGTGAAGGGTAGACAGGGAAGGATATGTAAGTAATAAATGAAAACTTTCTATCACTGTTTTTATAATATAGTAATACATACTATTTCCATATAATTTTCTTTTGAAGTTACAGAGATATGTAGAAAATGATAGATCGCCCACATACTTTGTTAAAGGTTTCTAGTAGGCAACAAACACATTGTAAAATGAGAAATAAAAACTAGTTAAAGACAAATGTTATTTTCACTGTTGCTACTAGTTTATACTGTTAATAAGTTTCTATTATAGATATTGTGGTGAAAAACCAATTCCTTATGAAACATTCTTCTTCATTGACCTACATAAAAGAAGCTCGGGATTTTACTGATATGTTTGTTCGAAGTGCAATGATACAAAGAACAATAATTTTATTGCGAATACGACAAAATTAAACTTTACATATTGATCTGTATCTAGTTATTTATCCGTACGTTGTTGTCGCAATTTGGTACACTGAAATGATTAAACTTGAAAGAAAATCTAAGACATTATTTTTAATCGATCTTGTCGTCATCGATTCGAACAATAACATGATGTGTTGGGTTCATGATGTTACTAAAGAAGGACAAGTTTAGGATTGTTTCCTAACTTATAGAAAAATAATTTCTATTTAGAGAATTCTCTACTCATATTGTTGTGGTATTTTTTTTGTTTTCTGAGGTACATAGCAATCTAATTTATCTTAATTGACATTCATCTTTGTTATAATATGCAGAGGATAATTCCAAGAGAATTTATCCACGCACCAAAATATAAGGGAATAGTCAATAAATTATAGAAATCAAAATCAATGCAAACACAGAGATTTATGCAGAAACCCAAAGAGGGAAAAACACGGAGAGAGGGAGAGAGAATTCCACTATAATTCAGGAAAATTACACTGATGGGTCATCCTATCTCATGAACTAGGGTTTTTTTGGAGTGAATTCCCCTCTTCATATTGAAAGGGGCATGCTATAAATACAGGTAGTATCTGGTGGATAAAGCTGCAAAGTTCAGCTCTGTTTAAACATTTAACCACTTATTTCAGAGATGGTTAGAAACAAATATGTTGATTTGAACTGGTTGCATGAGTATTTATCTTACTTAGTAGTCTGTGTTCAGTTGTTGATATAGTTGATCTGTTCCCGAACTATAACCATGAATTTGAATGATGATTTGGCTTAGAGGTAGGGATTCCCATAACTGCTTCTATCTCCTTAACCACCTGAACTGCTCAGAGTTTAAATTAGATGACGACTCTTATTCAGAGGTTCTTAAAGTAGTCATATGTCACTTGCTTACTTGAGGCTGGTTGGACATGTGTCATAATCTCGAGGAGGTCGAAAACTGACTACTACAATGTTAGCGACCTTGTCTGGGTGTTGTTCCTCTCATATGAAGCCACGTTCGATGAGTTTTTGAACTTCAGCTTTGATTGCCTCCATAATGTCAGGTTGAAACCATTGTTGCTGCTGTTTAGCTGGCTTAGCATCCTGTTTGATTTTAAGACGATGCATGGCCACCGGAGAAGTGAGACCAGGCATGTCTTCATACCTCCAAGCAAAGACGTCTGTATATTCTTTTATAAGAGATATAAGGTCATACTTCTCCGTCAGCGATAAACTTTTGCTTATAGAGATGAGCTTCGGGTGAGTTTGATCACTAACATCGATTTGAATTACTTTATCCTCCGTAGGAGGATCGCGTTGCTCAAAACGCTTCTTCCATTGCAGATCAAGTTGTTGAGCCCATGGATCAGTGTCAAATGGCTCAATGTCCTCTTCTTGTTTCATCTGATCGGTTGATGTCATGTTGGCGAAGAGTTTCTTGAAGGCAACCCCAACACTTATGTCAGATTTTCAATCCGATGAGTCTGAGGAATGTGATGATAGAGACCTTTTAGATTCTAAATCAAATTGAATAGATGGAGTAACGTATCCCAACCCTCTGCGAGTCTGATCGTAGTAGTTAGCAGGCTTTCTTTCGGTACGAAAGATTGTAGAGGAATGCGTCGTCCCTTTCCGAATTCAAGCCTTCACCACGACATAAGTCATATCCCATTTCTTTCATCATACTGTGTGCCTACCATGCATAGTAAAAGAATTGTAGGGGCTCCAAGTCTTCATCCAAATCGTTGGATGTGTAATCCATTATCAGACTTTGTCAAATATGAATGGCGAATGGTCCTTCTTAGAAGGTGAAACTACAAACAGATCCATCATTCTCCTCTATGTGCATGCATGCCATAGACATTGGCAGAGGCATATGTAGAGGACTCATATCAACAGGACAATTTACATTATCACAACACAAAGAATAATCAAAATTGATATTTTTATTAAGGACCCATTTGTCGCCATTATCAGCGAAATTATTACAATCAGGATCATTAAGAAATGCTATAATTGGTTCTTCATCAAAAGAAATCACTGGATCATGTCCTGATTCTGAGTCATTGTCGCTATCGATGTCATCTGGCAACAGTTTTTTCACCACTTTACCATTCTCTTTATAAAGTAGAGAGTCAGTGAAGCTGTTCTCCACTCCTTTGAATGGCTGCATTTCAACGAACCGTCCTGACCATCGCCTTGTCATCCACATATTTTAGTGTGGAAGGCACAATCTAGTTGGTATGGATCTAAGGTCGTCCAAGTAAGAGAATGTAAGATGTGTCAGAGTCAATGACATAATATGTCACTTCTTATTTTAAGTCTCCAATTTGGCACGGAGACGAATCTTGCCCAGAGGGTGACTATTCATGGCATTGAAGCCATATATAGTCATAGTCATAGTTGACAACCTGCTCAGTAGGATGCCAAGAAAATAAAAAAGTCTTTTGGGGATGATGCTTAAAGCAGACCCCGGGTCTACTTATATTCTCTCGATGTATGTGGACCCAATGTACCCTGTCTAGTATGGGGGGGCAATTCAGACCCGACCCGTCAGACCCGACCCGACCCGACCCAGAGTAAGTGGGTATGGGTTTGAGCTATACTGGTTTGGGTCGTAATCGGGTCGACCCACCAGACCCGATTAATAAATGGGTCGGGTCGACCCAAACCCATCAAACCCGCTAAGACCCGCTAAGACCCATTTACCTTTTTATATTTTTGATCCAGAGATTTTTTTTTGGGAATCATTTATCATTTCCGCTCAGGGACTTCATAATTTAGCTCTCCATCCTTTCTTCATCAAAATCCAATACACCATACACATTGCACAATCTTCTATGAAAAACCTAAAGCCCCTTAATTTTAACTACATTCTCATAAATAAACAAAATTATATTGCATAAACAATCCCTGAGTTTGTCTCAATCCCACTAATACTTTCACCTTTATTTCAGAGAATAAGAAGCATTGCATTTGATATACATGATTTTATGATTTTTAACTTATTGAAACCAACATTATGCCACTGTCATCTACTTATAAAATGCAAGAACAAGGTTCCTACAAAACATTTACCGCTAACGGGTCGACCCGACCCGGCCGACCCATTTAGTTAAATGGGTCAAATGGGTCGGGTCGGGTCGACCCACATAATACTGGGTCGGGTTTGGGTTTGGATTTTTGACCCATATAAATAAATGGGTCGAGTCGACCCGACCCGATTATGGGTCGACCCATTTAAGACCCGACCCAATTAGACCCGACCCGACCCAATTGCCACCCCTAGTCTAGTACAAGGGTCTGTCATGTCGTTGTCCTTGAGGAGCTGATCGGTCCCTAAGATTGCACATTTATTATCATATTCTCATACTTATTATTAAATAAACTTTGCTTGTTCTTAATTATTGTTTAATTTATTTGTAGGCCCATTCCTAAAGGAGAGTGAAGAAAAATGAGCCCAAAAGCCCATCAAATTCTGAATTAAATCAGAATAATTTGAAATCAATGAATCAGGGTAAATCTTGGCAAATATGAGAGGTTGAAAATCGGTTGAAATGAATCATCCCAAATCAAGCGGTTGAAGCCAAAGATCAAAGGCCATTTCGTCAAAATCCCGGACTTAAACTGCAAATCCAGCTAAAGATAAATACAAGTCGCAAAGCCGGGGAGTTCCCCCAACAGGGTGTGCCACCTGGCCACACCCTGGCTGTGGAAATGCAGCCAAAGCCGCGTTTTCGCAGTTTTGTTGGTGAGTTAGGGGGAGCGTTTGCTCCCCCTATCTTCATACGCTTCTATAGCTTGAGTTTTGCCTATAAATACTGAGATTTTCAGAGCATAAGGGGACGACCATGTAGAGATAGGATTTAGTCTACTTTTCCATTTTTTAGTGTAGGCTTTTGTTTTTCTTTTCATGTAATTTTCAGTTTTAATTTATGTAACTGAGAGGAGAAACGAGTTTCATGGAGGAAGGAGATCAAGCTTGTACTGAGGGTGACACCAGTGTAAGTAAGTCCTTTCTTTCATTGTTATTAGAATCGAATCGAAGTTTCTTTTTCTTCTTTACTCTTGTTTTCGTTTACTTTCCTCTGATGTGTTTGTAATCCAAGTGAATCCGATAGCCTCGAGACTACTTCACCATTGCAAGTGCCCTTGATGACCTATGGTGATAAATAACCATTCTTCGTTAGTTTAGCTCGCCCTTTTATTCGTAGTGTAGATCGAGAATGGGGAAGATCATATACGCCATGCTTGATTTCCTTCAAAGACAAGGTAAGTCGTCGCAGCGGATCTAAGATATATGAGCACTGAAAAGGTAAGTAATTTTTAGGTTATCTTTCTTTTCTTTTATTCTTTAGTTTCAATATCACAAACTCCGACCATCTTTATCACTCTTTTCTATTTCTTTGTATATAATCTATTTTTCATTTTTCCATCTTCTTAATCTCCATCTTCTTCGTAATTCAACTTTAACAATTTTTCCTTTTTCTTTTAAAACTAAAGAAGAATTCTTAACCATTAATGGTATCTTAAAAGAGAACTTACTAAAAAGCTTCTATCGCTAGTCCCTCCTTGTGGATCACGACCCGCATAGCCAATTGCTATTGCGGTAGAATTGAGTAACTTGCACGTTTCATTCTTAGTTCTGAAATTCTGTATTTTGTATGCAGGTTCAAACTCAATCAATTTTGGCGCCGTTGCCGGGGAGGGACGGTAAGCAACTCTCTTGAAAAGTTTACATTTTTTGTTGACTTTCTTCTTTGTTTTTTGTACAGATTTAATAACAAGAAATTCTTGCTGCAGTGGACACATAAGTGGCCTTGGACTCTGCTCAAGAAACCAGAGCCAAGTAGCCCTCAGATTTGCTATATTCTAGTGGCAAAACTGAGTGAACTACTAACCTGTATTTTTGCAGGTTGACTGAATTGAAAATCTGAATTTCTATAGCATTTATCTCCTTGTTTGACTCACTGTATATATATTTCTAACACAACAGTAAAAAGTTGATTGTAAATGCTAAAAATGATTTAGACTTTGCATTTAGGCACGTGTCTATTTTATTTCATTTTCTATTTACTGTTGAAGAGTGCTGGAGCCAAGGTATGTGCATAGCATTTAGTATAAGGTTCATTCTTGTATGAAATTTGCTTGAATGTTACTTTTTTCTATATACTTGTACACTGCACTAAATTGACTTAAGGGCTTGTCCTATAAACAAGATAAGATGGGGAAGTCATTACCCTCCCTTAGCCCATAAATAATCTCCTCACTCACTAACCCAAGCCTAACTAAAAATGAGTAGACGTTGGCCCTAGGGACATCTCGGACTCAATTAGGAGATTATCCTAAGGGGAAAGGTGTTGGAATTTGACTCCTGTCAAATCAGTGTCTAGGAAGGGGATTAAGGGCCGAAAGTTCGAAAGTTGGTGGTTACTTAATTAAGGAACGTCTTTGACGGATAACCTCCCACCAATCTTGCCCTAACCTGGCTGATTAGCTTGTGGTCAAAGTCTGCATTATACCTCCTATGGACAGTCTAACCAGTTAGGAGTCGTCTAGGTCAAAGGTCTACCCTAATTTAGGTTAGAATTTTTTATTTTTTGTTTGCTTATTTGTTTGTTTGTGTTTTATTGTGTGATATGGCTTATAATAACAATTTTTTCAATTTTAATGGTAATCCATATTACACACCAACCTCTTTTTCAGATATTACCAACCCGGCATATCATAACTTAACCAACCTAGTGTGCCGGATTGGTCTTATCCGAATCAATATAACCCATGCCCCCAATCTTATAACCATAATTTTCAGAATAATTTCAACTCTTCACAGAGTCAGTGGGGATTCATCTCCCCGAGTCCAATTTTCAACCAACTTGTCCTCCTTATCCACCTTGTCCACAATATTTCAAAGATTCATACTCAGTTCCACCAGTCCAAAATAGAAAACTATCAATTTTGGAAATGAGTATCGTGAATCCAAAAGTTACAAAATCTGATGGACTCACAATTTCACTACCAATTTCAAAACAACACTTCATCTTTTCAACAAAATGATGAACCTACCAACTATGAAAAGATGCTTGAAGCCATGACTCAGGCTCAAAACGCTCGTAATCATGACATAGATATGATGGTCCAATCTCTACGTTCTCATCGTTTGGCCAGTTCTGATGTCGTTAACCATTCTGTTAGAGCTGAAGAGTCATGTTGTTTTGGAAAACAAGGTTTCATTTCAGCACAATCATTTGAACTTGCCCAAACTCCAAATTTTAAAAATGATATTGACAGTTTGGCAAGTTATTCCTTTCCTGAAATAGAACTTGAGAATGAATATGATCATGAATCTCAAATTAGTGATTCAATTCTACTTCCTGATTCAATTATCACTCCTGTGTCTTCACCTGATTTCAATCTTTTCCCGAGTCAACATTGGATCCTGTGCCAATTCATCATGAAATTGAATCGCCCATCTTTGATGATCATCATATTGAACTTGACCAATTTCATAATTTTGAAAGTCCCATTGACAAATTAGCAAGTTCTCATTTTTATGAAATTGAACTCAATGAGAAATGTGACTTAGACTCTTAAATTTGTGATCCAGTTCAAATTTTTGAATTAATATTTACTCCTATTTTGTTACCCGACTTGAGTAATATTTTAGAGTCAGTTTTGATTCCCATATCTGTCATTCCTGAACTTGAATCACCAATATTAAGTCACATTCCATTGTGGGAAACTAAATGTGGACTTGAGTTTCAACTTCTTGATTTGGACCCACTTCCTGAGTCAATCTCGACTCCTGAACCTTTGCTTGACTTAAGTCACTTTCCTGAGTCGGTATTAGTTCAGTACTTCCTGAGTCCAAGTTAATCATTCTATCTTTTCACACTCCATTTTGGGACAAGGCGGTTGACAAAATTGATTCTGAAATTAATTATGAAATTTGAAAATTAGATGGGGTAAAATATTTAATAAAAATCATTAATGTATATATCATTTTAGTGGGTTATATTAGAGAAATTTCTAGTGGGTTCCTTCGAACTCCACGAAAAGTCGATTGGGCCGCATTTCGTGGACCAATCAGACCACCACCGGAACCACCACCTTAAGGTAATATTTTCTTCCCTTTCTTCTTTTTCATGCATCTATGCATTATTCATACATTGAGGACAATGCATGAGATAGGTGTGGGGGAGGGTTCTAACATAACTTAGGTTTTTCTTTTTATTAAAAAAAATTTAACATTTTCTTTACTTTTAAAATTTTTATGAAAATAGAAACAACATTTTGACATATTTTTTTAAGAAATTGAGTCAATTTTAAGGAATAGGAAAATCAAAATTTGGATTTCTTATACTTGATCAAAATAAGATTATTTGTTTGATTTTTAGGGTTAGGAAGATAATTTGTCAAAGTAATTTAGTCTTGATCTTTACCTTGATGAAATATACACACTTCATATACTTACACACTTAGGGTTCAAAAACAAAGATTCTTATGCCTTATAAAAAAGAAAAAGAAAAAGAAAAAATATATCTATGAAAGATGAACAAATCTAATTATTGAGGTGCTTTGGCCTAAGCAAGCCTTAGTATTTATGCGAAAGATGATTAGATAAGTTTGAGAAAAATATATATATAAAAATCCTCTGATTAAGCTGGGAATTTATGCCTCATGAAGTATAAGTATTCACGCCTAAAAGGGCTTCATATATTAAAATCCTTAGTTTTGTGGCCTTGTTTGCTCGAGCCCTTAACTTCTTGGGGTGTTTTCTCACTCGGTGCCGTAAGACCGTTTGGTTTGAGAGTCATCGATTAAAGGCTCGTTACATGAGCAGATTAGAAAGCCTAATAGAACTAAGGAATAATATCACAAATATATATATATATAAATAAATAAGGCATAAGAGTTAGAGTTAAAGAACCCTTAGTTAAAATTTTTACGGTCACAAGGTGCATATGACTTAGGGTAAAGTAATAGACTAGATGAGAAGTACAATTTGACTCCTTACTTTGATTGATAACAAATTTTTGAATAGAGACTAAGTTTAGGAATGAAAAATTCAGTTTTTTTATAACTTATAGATTACTTAAAACTTACAATAATATTTCAAATATTTTTCTTTCAAAATGTGTTTTCAAAATACTAACATTTTTCTCTTTCTTTACGGATTTTGTGGGTGTAATCCGTTGAAAATCCTCACGAGACAAAACTCGTCCTCTAGGGAAAACCTAGAGGTTTAACGGTTTGTTGCACATGCTCAGTGCAATCGCGTGACCTGCGAAAGTGCTCTAATAATTTTTAATATAGTTTAGTTGTTTTGCTCGAGGACGAGCAAAAGATAGGTATGGGGGGTGATCGGTCGCTAAGATTGCACATTTATTATCATATTCTCTTACTCATTATTAAATAAACTCTGCTTGTTCCTAATTATTGTTTAATTTATTTGTAGGCCCATTCCTAAAGGAGAGTGAAGAAAAATGAGCCCAAAAGCCCATCAAATTCTGAATTAAATCAGAATAAATTCGAAATCAATGAATCAGGGTAAACTTGGCAAATCTGAGAGGTTGAAAATCGGTTGAAATGAATCATCCTAAATCAAGCGGTTGAAGCCAAAGATTAAAGGCCATTTCGTCAAAATCCCGGACTTAAACTGCAAATCCAGCTGAAGATAAATACAAGTCGCAAAGTCGGGGAGTTCCGCCAACAGGGTGTGGCCACCTGGCCACACCCTGCCGCAGAAACGCGCCAAAGCCACGTTTTCGCAGTTTTGTTGGTGAGTTAGGGGGAGCGTTTGCTCCCTCTATCTTCATACGCTTCTATAGCTTGGGTTTGCCTATAAATACTGAAATTTTCAGAGCATAAGTGGACGACCATGCAGAGATAGGATTTAGTCCACTTTTTCATTTTTTAGTGTAGGTTTTTGTTTTTCTTTTCATGTAATTTTCAGTTTTAATTTATGTAACTGAGAGGAGAAACGAGTTTCATGAAGGAAGGAGATCAAGCTTGTACTGAGGGTGACACCGGTGTAAGTAAGTCCTTTCTTTCATTGTTAGTAGAATTGAATCGAAGTTTCTTTTCTTCTTTACTCTTATTTTCGTTTACTCTCCTCTGATGTGTTTGTAATCCAAGTGAATCTGATAGCCTCGAGACTGTTTCACTATTGCAAGTGCCCTTGATGGCCTATGGTGATGAATAACCATTCTTCTTTAGTTTAGCTCGCCTTTTTATTCGTAGTGTAGATCGAGAATGGGGAAGATCATATACGCCATGCTTGATTGCCTTCAAAGACAAGGTAAGTCGTCGCAGCGGATCTAAGGTATATGAGCACTGAAGAGGTAAGTAATTTTTATGTTATCTTTCTTTTCTTTTATTCTTTAGTTCAATATCACAAGCTCCGACTATCTTTTTTTCTATTTTTTTGTATATAATCTATTTTTCATTTTTTTCATCTTCTTAATCTACCATCTTCTTCCTAATTCAACTTTAACAATTTTTCCTTTTTCTTTTAAAAAACTAAAGAAGAATTCTTAACCATTAATGGTATCTTAAAAGAGAACTTACTAAAAAGTTTCTATCTCTAGTCCCTCCTTGTGGAACACGATCCGCATGGCCACTTTCTATTGCGGTAGAATTGAGTAACTTGCACGTTTCATTCTTAGTTCTGAAATTTTGTATTTTGTGTGCAGGTTCAAGCTCAATCAGGAGCATGTCCTCAAGAGTGAAGGTGATGCATAGTACTTGCTGTTGTACCATATGACATTGGGGACATGAAGCTCCATCATCCATCGCAGAGATTGAAGGCACTTGTGTCAGAAATGATTCTGAATTAGTAAGCACATTCCTAAGTGCCTCTCTCGTTTTCTTCGAGAGGTGGAGTAGCTTGTGTAGAGTAAGGTGAGCCGTAATATTAGCCAATTGCGCCAATATGTTAAAGCGGAAAGGAGCGTTGAGTCCTCGGGAAGGATTCTTCTTAAGGATTCATTAAACCGATTTCTTTCTGCTTCTCTTATCCTTAGGCATTAGGGCTGGGACAGGTGTAGTGGTTCCTGACGTTATTAGTGGCTGTGCCCCGTCGGGTATCTGGTCATACTATTGCAAGCACTGTTTGCCAGAACGTGTGCCTACTGGCAGCGAGATAGCAGACTATATTGCTAAGGCAAGCTTCTCTCCTTTCGAGCCACTGAGAGAGGCTATAATCATAGAGTTGTCATCTATGCAAGAGAGACGGTGTTGTATGACTTGCCTTTGAGCTTGGGCTTGATAGTTTCTCATTGCTCATCTTTGATGATATCTGGGTGGACCCACATGATCTCTCCGGATTCTATCATTATTGGAATGCGACCCATAGCTTTTTGCTTTTTAGCCATTGAATTGATGACGTCCAATCTGGCTTTAGGGACTGGGATCAATCCATCTTGGACAGTCATCTTCGAGAAGGTCCCGAAATTAAGAATCACCATGTTGGCGGTAACTTTCTTTTTTTCTAACTTGAGAGTCAGAACTCCAACATCTACCAATGCTTAAATCTTGTTCTTGAGGACAAAGCATATGCTGGTAGGGTAAAGCACCATCCTATAAAGAGGCAGTACTTGGGATCATTTGTACGCCCACTTCATTAAGATGACGAACTTTGGGTAACTTGATCTTATTACCCTTGTGAAGTAAGTGGAAGATTGTCACCACCTGCTCGTCTTTAAAGGAGCACACTTTTGGTGAGAATTTGAACTTTTGATTCCATTGGCGTCGCTTTTCTGTTTTGGCTGAGCTGCCCCTGATAGCTCAACGGCCATAGTTTCCTTCCCCTTTTGATTGGAAGATTAGGTTGCATTACGTCCCTTAGTATTGACCCCCCACTTTTTCTTAAGCATTGAGGGTTCAAACTTCTTAGCCAATTTCTCGGCTATCTCAGCTGTTGGCCCAAAGGCCTTCCACTCTAGTTTTGATGATGATTAACTCATGTAGTTATGTGTGCTAATATTCTTGTGATTTTAGTTTCAGATCATTAGTCAAGATATTAGTTGGTGATTAGCTTCAACAAGATATTTTGGAAGCTACCCACATGGTGATTCAAGAGCCCGAGCGACAAGATCACATATAGCACTCATTGGAGTAAAGCTCGGTGAATCACAAAGTTTTGGATCGAGTCGGCTTGGAGACGGCGCTCTATAAGAAGACATCGGTACCATAGTTTAGTTTGTGTTTAGATCTAAATTGTAAAGATGAGAATAGTATGATAAGCTCAAGTTCACAACACACACGTTTCATGTTTTGGATATTGGTTTTCGGTTTTTCCGTTTTGGTTTAACCGATCTTGGTTTCATGAATAGTTAGATCAAAACAAGTTTACATGGTTTAATGTATATTAGATTTGTTCTATATACATGCATGCTTCAACTACTTGACAAACTTATTTTGATATACCTATTCATGTGTTTTAGGTTTTGTGTTTTAACAAAACTTATTTTTGGAATTAAAGACAAAAACTATGATATATTTGTTTCTTGTATATTGGACCTATGTCTATATGCAACATGCTTAATAATGTTTAAATATCATGTTTTTGTATTTCAATGAGTTTTAGGAAAAATCAGATTTCCTATTGAAAAATACGTTTTTGGTAAAATACAGTTTTTGGTTTTTGGTAAAAATGATAAGACACAAAAATAGTTTAAATTGTATGATATTTGTGTTGTAATCTTTATCACATGTTTATATATCAATGTAATATGAGAAAACTATTTTTGTGAATTTTTGGAGGTTTTATGGAAATTTATTGGATAATTTTATAACATGTTTTTCAGAGCAGAATAGACCTTGCCAGGCTAGGTCGGTCGACCCTAGCGGTCGATCGCACCAAGTAGCCGGTCGACCCTAGCGGTCGACCGACGTGCACGGATACGTGCACGCTGGCTGCCTCTTTGGCCGGTCGACCGCGCGGTCGACCGACTGCATGCAGGCTACTCTCTGTTTGTTTCGGTCGACCGGGCAGTCGACCGGTAGCTGGCAACGGTCAGAATTTGACCGTTGGACGGTCGACCGGCCGGTCGACCGCCAGTTCATTTCTGGCAGTTTCTGCTGCCAACGGCTATATTTTTCTGGGGTCTATAAATACCCCATTTGAAGCCAGTTTCTCTAAGATTTTTTTGTGCGAATTTTTCCTACTCTCTGGTGTTTTCACAGCAATCAAAAGAAGTTTTTGAACTTAAATTGAATAATCTATTTAGTGTTTTTGCTAGGGTTTGGAAAATCAAAGAAAAGGATTTTTGGGAAAAGAGTTTTGATTCAACTTCTCTATCTTGGTTTCAGTTTTTCCCAAGGATTTTTTTCTTTGTGATTTTGATTTCCATTCCATTGGTTTTCTTCACACTTGAGCTAAAAATCTATTATCTCATTCTATAGGATCTTTGTGTGAGGAGAAAGAATTGTTTGTGGTTGTTTCTTAGACCACCAAGTTGTAAACCCAATCTTTACTTGGCTTTGTGCCTTTGGGTTGTATCCCTCAAGTTGTGAGGTGATCCTTGTACTTTGCGCTAATCCCTCAAGTTGTAAGGTGATTGTTTGTTGGCTTGGAGTTGTGCCTCAAGGAGGAGGTTGTGTTTGTAAGGAGAGGAGTTGGGTACTCCTTGTATTGTGATTTTCCCCAAATCTTCGGTGGAGGTTCCCTTTGTGGGAGTCCTTTGTGGACAAGCTAGTGGACTTAAAATCCTTCTGTGTAAAGGCGGAGATGTAGAGCTGGGTGCTCGAACCTCGAAACATATCTTATTGTTTGCGCTTGATCCCTTGACTCTTACTCTATCTCTCTCTCTCTCTTTACTTTGTGCATATTCTATATCATATACTTGCTTGGTTGTGTGCATCAATTGTTGTAATTGCAATTAAGTTTTAAATTTCGCATTTAGTTCAATAGATTAGCCATATCACCTATTCACCCCCCTCAGTGATTTTAATTGGTATCAGAGCCTACGCTCCTGATATTTAGGTTTAACCACCTAGGAGTGAGATCTTGGTTTGCTAATCTTCATTTGCATTTTTTTATTTGCACACATTTAGGTTGCACTCATGGATAGCCCTCCTATGTTTGACCATTTTAGACTAAATGTTTGGAAGGCCAATATGAGTAGTCATTTAAAAAGCCTAGGACATCTAGTTTATCAAGCCTCTACTCAAGAATCATTCCCTAATAGTAGCAAACATAAAAAAGCTAATGCATTAGCACTTAGAGCACTTAGAGCATCTCTTAATGAACATCTTTTACCGGTGTTTGATCATTATGACTCGGCTTTTGCAGTTTGGAGCTTATTGACGTCTCCCGAGCTACTAAGGATTATTAAAAAGATGAGGAGATCTATGAGAGAAAAGTCCGAAGAGCATTGCCTCATGGTCCAAGGGAACGACTCCCTTGAGGTACAATCGGATTCTCAACTAGATGATAGCTCTAGTTCCTATTGCTATGGTTGTTTAGAAGCTCAAACTTTAAATATGGAACTTGTCACAAAGCTTGAAAATTTCTTGAAAAAACAAAACCTTTTGAAAGAGGATAATCTTGTTTTGAAAGATGAATTAAAGGATTTGTGTTCTAATTTTGAATTGATTTTGCAAGAGAAGGAAGAGATTGCAAGTGAACGTGACTCACTAAGATCTCAACTTGACCTTGCCCTTAAAGGTATTGATGTTGTGAAAAACAATGAGGTTTTATCTTCTAAATTGGATTGTGTTTTAAAAGATAACCTTGTTTTGAAAAATAAATTGAGTCCATTACAAAAGAATTGAATTTAGTTTTAAAGAAAAATGAATCTTTGAAAATTGACATTGATTCTCATGTGTGCCATGCTAGTATAGCTTCTTCTTCTAGCACACCTATTGCATGCTCCACTTTATCTTCTACTATTGAAAATGACATAAATATTTTGAAGAAAAGTGTTAATTGTTTGGGCTCCACTTTGAGCCAATGTGCTTTAAATCAGACACGCTTGGAAACCTTGGTTCGTAAGAAACAAGGTCCATCTTTGCATGCACACCCATCACGGCATACACATGCTCATCACGGACACAACCATAACATGTATGCTCATGTGTACACATGTACACATTGTGGCCTAAAAGGCCATCTTGCTAGATTTTGCTATGATCGTTTACATTTTGAAAATTTAGCAAATAATCTTATTTGGGTTAGAAAAGATACTAACCCCCGTGGACCTAAAAGGAAATGGGTACCAAAGACCACCCCTTTATTTTTTGATGTAGGAGTGGGCTCTCGCATCACGTGAGAGTGTTGGTGCCTTGAAGTGGATGCGTTCCGTGCCTAAAGAAAACTTTTTGGATGCATCACTTTCAAGGAGAGTTTGGTGGGGAGGACCACCATTGGTTTGGAGAACTAGAGAGGTGTCTTCATCGGTTTTGGTATCAATCTCTAACTCCCGTTTTTATTTGCATGCTTTTCATATTCATCATTCTATAGCATGTCTTATTGTTCATTATGCTTATGTCATATTTATTAGATTAGTGTTATACATGTTTAGTTATTTGAGACACCCATGTTTTATATGGATCTATATTTAGTGTTCTCACCTTGTTTTAACTAATATGTATGCCCTAAATCTAATGTACATGCATTTACATAATATTCATATGGATGTTTATGATGCTTTATTTTAATGACTCATCTTTTGTTTAGTTTGTTGAATTCCATGATTATTAGTCCATTGACTTGCATATATAGCTCTTGAGATCACCCATGTTTAGATAGACCCATTTGTTGTGTTCTCACCATTGTTTGGCTATTATGTATATCATGTCTCTAATAGCATGTGGATTTACTTCATGATCATTTTTATGTCTATCATGTTGATTTATATGTTGTTTTATGCTTCATATTTTGAATATACGTTTAGATGTTAGTTTTCATTAAGACTAAGATTTATACTTGTACATATAGTGGGCCACAAATAAATCTTTATATATGTTTATGCTTGAATGCCTATTTGTACCCATTAGATGTGCTAGTATAGTCTAGTTTTGATGATTCATGCATTTTAACCTATATTCCTATTTTGAATATGTTTCTATGATCATGTGTTTTAACTTCATGTATATGTTCATTTTGTCTAAACTATTGATTATACATATACATCCTTGAGCCACGTGCCTTCATGTATATACCTTTGTGGACTCATTATATTTAGGATATGTATGTATACTTTAGTTTGTACATGGCATACATATGCCTTGTAGTTTAAATCGTTTTGATGATTTTAATTGGTGATTTTCATGATTTTCATATTTTTAGGTAATTTCAATTGGATATGAAAATTTTAGTTTTTCATGTATTAATGTTTTTAAGAAATTTCACATGAGCTTAATTGAATATTTTCATGTTGATATGTGTCACATTACACTTGTTCACTCACTTTATTAGTTTACTCATGATTTGTTTTCATGAGACTATGATATGGGCTTTATGGACTTTGAGTGTTTAGTGATCATGTGATTTACATGTGTTTCATGAAAAACATTTTGTTTTATTCCTTGCTTGAAGGGTTTCGTTCTAGTTTAAATTTTTTTTTTCTTGTAACTAGTTCGTATTCTTCACCATGGTAGAGATTTTCAAACATACTACATTTTCAAACCTATTTTTGAAAACCCTTACCTTCAACGGGCGGATGGATGGGCGATCATGTTCATGTATGCTTTATAATAAAAATCATTTAAAAACTTGAACCATGATGGGAGGATAGGTTATATGAGATATACACTTGATCTTATTGTTGTTTCAATTGGTATCATTGAATTCTTTCAATTGGTATCAATGTTGACCCTTCTTGTATAACTCATATATGTTTGTATGTATGTATGTTTTCAATTCCTATAGTATCAATTTCGATTGGTATCTAAATTTTCATACATATATATGTTTTATTTGTGCTTACTATATCCCTATATCTTTAAGCACAAATCTTGTCTATTATGATAGGCTTGAGCTTCAACTTTGTTTCAATTGATTTAGATTTCAATTGGTATCTTATCGAGCCTATGCATAGTTTTTGTTGGTATTTCATAAGGGGGAGAAAAACTCGCATTTTATCTTTCAATTGGTATTTAGTATTCCACTCCCTTGCTTTATGATAGAAAATTATAATTTCAATTGGTATCTTATACCTTAAAGAATAATCGTTTCTATTGATAATAATTTCAATTGGTATTAAGATTTGTGTTTAGAAATTCAAATTTTGCAATGTTTAATTTCAATTGGTATCAAGATTGTTGTTTTTCAATTGGTATAGTTTCATGTTTAATTGGTATCACGATGCACTTCATTGACATTTTTTTTATTGATATCATATTTGATTTTAGACAAAAAGGGGGAGAACATCCCTTTAATGATTCTTTGTTTTGAACATGAAAAGAAAAGAAGAATTTTTGTTTTTTTTAACCCCTTTGTTGATGATTGACAAAAAGGAGGAGAAGAATTTGAGTTTATATGCATGTTTGTATGCATGTTTTATGTTTTTATTAAGTTCAATTGGGGTTTTATGTTTTTATTAAGTTCAATTGGTATCAAAAGCATTATTTAAAGAACATGTTTGTTTTAGTTTATTTTGGTATCAAGAGCTTGTAAAAGAGATCATTAGTTTTGTTTTGCATATATTAAGTTTAATTTAATTGGTATCTAGAGCATGTTTATGTGTTTTTGAAAATTAAGTTTAATTGGTATCTAGAGCATGTTTATTTGTTTTTTGAAAACATGTTAATTGGTATCTAGAGCATATTTATTTGCAATTGGTATCTAGAACATGTTTATTTGTTTGTGAAAATTTCATTGATATCTAAAATTTCATTGGCATCTAGAGCCATTTATTGTTTTATGCATATCTATGCATGTTTCATGTTTAGTATTCATTGCATATATTTGTTGTTTATACCTATGCATGAGTTAAGGGGGAGCTTCCTTGAAGCTTAACTTTAATCCATGCATATATAACTCCATGAGTTTTGTCATCATCAAAAAGGGGGAGATTGTTGCCCAAAGGCCTTCCACTCTAGTTTGATGATGATTAACTCATGTAGTTATGTGTGCTAATATTCTTGTGATTTTAGTTTCAGATCATTAGTCAAGATATTAGTTGGTGATTAGCTTCAACAAGATGTTTTGGAAGCTACCCACATGGTGATTCAAGAGCCCGAGCGACAAGATCACATATAGCACTCATTGGAGTCAAGCTCGGTGAATCACGAAGTTTTGGATCGAGTCGGCTTGGAGACGGCGCTCTACAAGAAGACATCGGTACCATAGTTTAGTTTTGTGTTTAGATCCAAATTGTAAAGATTAGAATAGTATGATAAGCTCAAGTTCACAACACACACGTTTCATGTTTTGGATATTGGTTTTCAGTTTTTCCGTTTTGGTTAAACCGATCTTGGTTTCATGAATAGTTAGATCAAAACAAGTTTACATGATTTAATGTATATTAGATTTATTCTATATACATGCATACTTCAACTACTTAGACAAACTTATTTTGATACACCTATTCATGTGTTTTAGGTTTTGTGTTTTAACAAAACTTATTTTTGGAATTAAAGACAAAAACTATGATATATTTGTTTCTTGTATATTGGACCTATGTCCATATGCAACATGCTTAATAATGTTTAAATATCATGTTTTTGTATTTCAATGAGTTTTAGGAAAAATCAGATTTCCTATTGAAAAATACGTGTTTGGTAAAATACAGTTTTTGGTTTTTGGTAAAAATGATAAGACACAAAAATAGTTCAAATTGCATGATATTTGTGTTGTAATCTTTATCACATGTTTATATATCAATGTAATATGAGAAAACTATTTTTGTGAATTTTTGGAGGTTTTATGGAAATTTATTGGATAATTTTATAACATGTTTTTCAGATCAGAATAGCCCCTGCCAGGCTAGGTCGGTCGACCCTAGCGGTCGACCGCACCAAGTAGCCGGTCGACCCTAGCGGTCGACCGACGTGCACGGATACGTGCACGCTGGCTGCCTCTTTGGCCGGTCGACCGCACGGTCGACCGACTGCATGCAGGCTACTCTCTGTTTGTTTCGGTCGACCGAGCGGTCGACCGGTAGCTGGCAACAGTCAGAATTTGACCGTTGGACGGTCGACCGGCCGGTCGACCGCCAGTTCATTTCTGGCAGTTTCTACTGCCAACGGCTATATTTTTCTGGGGTCTATAAATACCCCATTTGAAGCCAGTTTTCTCTGAGATTTTTTTGTGCGAATTTTTTCCTACTCTCTGGTGTTTTCACAGCAATCAAAAAGTTTTTGAACTTAAATTGAACAATCTATTTGGTGTTTTTGCTAGGGTTTGGAAAATCAAAGAAAAGGGTTTTTGGGAAAAGAGTTTTAATTCAACTTCTCTATCTTGGTTTCAGTTTTTTCAAGGATTTTTTTCTTTGTGATTTTGATTTCCATTCCATTGGTTTTCTCAACACTTGAGCTAAAATCTACTCTCATTCTATAGGATCTTTGTGTGAGGAGAAAGAATTGTTTGTGATTGTTTCTTAGACCACCAAGTTGTAAACCTAATCTTTATTTGGCTTTGTGCCTTTGGGTTGTATCCCTCAAGTTGTGAGGTGATCCTTGTGCTTTGTGCTAATCTCTCAAGTTGTGAGGTGATTGTTTGTTGGCTTGGAGTTGTGCCTCAAGGAGGAGGTTGTGTTTGTAAGGAGAAAAGTTGGGTACTCCTTGTATTGTGATTTCCCCAAATCCTCGGTGGAGGTTCCCTTTGTGGGAGTCCTTTGTGGACAAGTTAGTGGACTTAAAATCCTTCTGTGTGAAGGCGGGGATGTAGAGCTGGGTGCTCGAACCTCGAAACATATCTTGTTGTTTGCGCTTGATCCCTTGACTCTTACTCTATCTCTCTCTCTCTCTTTACTTTGTGCATATTGCTATATCATATACTTGCTTGGTTGTGTGAATCAATTGTTGTAATTGCAATTAAGTTTTTAAATGCCGCATTTAGTTCAATAGATTAGCCATATCACCTATTCACCCCCCCTATAGGTGATTTCATCAGTTTGCTCGACAAGCTCCTTCCATGTATGGGCTTTGACAGCTCTCATACGAACTTTCACTCTGTCGAGAAAGTTATACCTGCATGTCTGGAATAACATGGGCAATGGCATGCCAGCGAGGCACATAAGAGAAGGTGTGAAACCTCTCAATGTATTCCCGTATGGATTCTCCTCCTTTCTGAACCATCGAGAAGAGCTTTTCCATGGTCACCTTGGTATCATCCTCATAGAATCGAGAGAGGAACTGGATTTTCAAGTCAACCCAAAAATTGATGAAGCCACTGGGCAGGCTCCTGAATCAATCAAAGGCTACCCCTTAAGCGTGTCGATGAATAGTTTAGCCATGATGCGTCATTATCTATTACATTACCAGTTTGAGACCAGAAGTAATAGATGTGTTGGTTGGGTAAGCTTTTGCCATCGTACGTGTGCAACGTGGGTAGCTTGAACTTCAATGGGTACGACATTGAATCCCATTCCAGTGGGTAAGGACAAGTCATCCTTACTTTCTTCAGTTCATTTCTCTGGGTTAGGGATGTGATCTGAGCTTGGATGCCTTTGATAATCTCGGCATTGATTGAGGAGCTTTCCTTCGACTTCTCAGTCTTAGGAGGTTTATTGTTGTTGTTCGCCTCTTCATCACGATTGCTATTGGTGTCATTGGTGTTTTGGTTGACCAAGAGCTGAGTTAAAATCTGTTGAATATTTTTCAAGGCTTCCTGCTGAGTCCTGGAAGTCTGCTCTTGTGCCTCCATTCGCCGACGGAGATCATCATCATTGTTGTCTGCCATATTAGCTGATACAAGCCCCGTTCACACCGAGCTGATGGCAGTTGAAGAAGTGTATCCACTGGCCTCCTCCTCATCATCTGACCATTGAAAAAGGTTCCTCAATGGTGCCGTGACACAACCCCTGTGGATGAAGAAGCTTGTCCATAGTTGTAGCGTATTACTACCCTGGAGTGAGTACCTAAGAAGACACCCTCTTATTCCACCAGAACCTAACTTAAGCCAGGGTTATAATTAGAGCCCAGAGAGCTAGCTGGAGGAGTATAAGCCCCTCGTCTTCTTTTTCGGGATAAAAATAGATCCCTTCCTCTGCTTATCATGTTAACAGAGGCAGCTGTAAGGCAAAGCACTTTTGTTGTCTTCTTCTAAGGCTTAAGTTTCTCAGAAGTCTGAACCGACAACCTGTTGAACACCGATTGCTGGCTTGGAAGAGGCGTTGTAAGAATTGTCCCCAAACAACAATGGACGGAGTGGACCATCACAAGTTGATATACTGCTTGTCCACACTGGGATGGCGAGACGTTAACTGACTCTTCAGCGTGGAGTTTCTGCTTATGGTTCAAAATTCTTGCAAGTCTGTATTAGCCGGGCTTAACTGATCCATCACAGAGACTCAGGGAGGCTGAGAATTAGCCTGCTTAGGCTGAAAAGCCTTAGGTATAGCCTTGAAAATATCTTTCTTGGCTATAGGCGAAGCTAGATAGCTTCGCCTAAAAAGGTAGCTTCGCAAGGTGAAGCTATTATTTTAGCTCTGATTTTGAAGGCGAGCTTAGCTCTACGTAGCAGAGTTCTTTCCTTGAGTGAGGCTGAAATAGTTTCGCTGCTAGCACTCAGTGGTGCTTCATTTTTAGCCTCGCGGCTAAGATCATTAGCACTTAGTGCTTTAGTTCTAGCCTTGCGGCTGAGAACTTTTTAGCACTTAGTGCTGGTAGTGGGGGCGGCGCTGTATTAGCAATGCTATTAGCACACATAGGTGCTTTGGCCTAGCTTCGCCTAATAGGCGAGGCTAAACTCTGCGATGAGCTGAGTTAGTTTCGCATGAAGCTTTGTCAAGAGATTTTTCTCTAGCCTCACTTGAGACTAAGGATTTTGCAATTCACATGGTCATGGCAGAGACTGTTTTAGATTCTCGGAGAACCTTTGTAGCCTCGCACGCTGCGTTAGCACGTTGGTGCGAGGCTATGTTAATCTCTGTTGAGACTGTAGAAAACTCCAATAGAGTCTTCTTAGCCTCGCATGAGACTATAGTAGGCTTACAAAGAGCCTTAGTTGTCTCAAGAGAGACTTGCTTTCAAGAGGTAGCCAGAGGGGCTCTGGTTATGCTAACCTTCCAGTGCTTGCGCACATGTAGGGGATTTGTGCTACCACCAAAGAGAAATTGTTCGAGCTTCTCTTGGTCAAAGTGGATAACCATTGTCTCTGCAGTAGACCCAATGTCATATTGCGGCACTTGATACTCAGTAGTGGAGAAACAGTTTCCCAGCGGAGTCGCCATCTTATTTTTCAGTGATTTATAAAGGGGGAAAACTTACAAAATTTTGAAGAGAAATTATAAGTAATTAAAAAGAAAATTACAAGAACTCTCTTCTAGAGTTTCTAGAGAAGTGTGTCAGTAGAAGTCTAGTCACAGCGCGAACTTTGATCCGTTGATGATGCGAGTGATCGATCTTCAAATGCTACTACTTGAGAATTTCTTCTCGCCTGGTTCCGGAGATTCCTTAAGAGAGAAAGATCTTAGGGTATTAGCATCCCAAATTTATCCTTATAGGATTAGAGAAGTGATTCTTTGAATTCTTGGAAGCCAGAGAGTAAGTCTCTTGATTTGCCAAAGTGCTCCCCAGACGCTGCCCAAGATGCTACCAAAAATCTCCCAAAAGTCTGCCCTAAGCTCATCCCAAGAATAAGCTATTTATAGGCTCTCAGGGGTGTAATTGCCCCTAGGTTTCAGCAAGACTGAAACAGTCTGCTAGCCTCGCGCTTGAGGCTATTGTGAGCTTCGCACGAGACTACAAAGCTTCATGTAAAGCTAAATATAGGCCTTGCACGAAGCTAGACAGGTTCACGTGAGCCTATTCAATGGTCATTTTTTCAGACTGTCTCCACTTAATGTGGGACGAAGTGGGCGGGTGTAACCACCCACTTAAAGTGGCATTAACCCCACTAAAGTAGTGGGGCCACTAATAATTTGGTCAACTATTGATCTGGCAAGTCCTCCGGCAGGGTGAGTAAAGCTTTTTGCGAAGTTATCATGAAGCTTCAAGCGAAGGTAGAATTAGCTGCAGGCGAAGTTACAAGTTAGCTAACAATAGAGCTCTTGAGAGCTCTGAAGAGCTTCATGTGAAGTTAAAAGAAAGCTTTAGGTGAAGCTAGAATTAGTTTCTAGTGAAACTGAAATTAGCTTCAGGTGAAGCTACAAGTTAACTCTTTGAGAAGATCTGAAGAGCTTCCTGTGAAGATAGGAATTTAGCCCTTTTAATAAGGTTGTAAAGCTTCAAGCAAAGCTATCCCCTTGGATTCATGTGAGACTAAGTGTTGAACTAACTTAGCCTTAAAGGTCTGCTTAGACCTCCTCAACGGCAATATTTGACTTACTGTCTACTTCACTAGATTAGTAAGGTTCGAGTCATTACTTTGTCTCTTGAGGATGCAGAAATTGGTCGTCGCTTATCCACGACTTGTCTTTTGTAAATATCAATAAGTTTAGACATCGTTCGAACCGGTTGAAATGCTGTCTGAGAATTTGTCTTTTCAGATTGTCAACACCATCTCCATTGCACTCACAACCTAAGCCTAATTTAAAATCTGAATAGACATTGGCCCTAAGACAACTTGGACTCACTAGAGATTGACCTAAAGAGAAAGTTGTTAGAATTTGACTTTTGTCAAATCGGTGTCTAAGGTAAGGGATTGAGAGGTGAAACCTCAAAGGTCAGTGGTTTGGCCTAATTAGGCTCATTGCTCGCGTACGGATACCTCCTACTGATCTTGCCACCTGCCTGGTCGATAAAGTTGTGGTCAGATTGCTTCAAAATACCTCTCATAGACAGTCTACAGTAAAGAGTTATCTAGGTCAAAGTCTACCTTAGAATAGGCTTGGTTGATTTTTTTCTTTTTTGTTACTAATTGGTGATTGTATTTGTGGTATTACATGCAAATATGGTCGAGAGACCCAGTTACATCTAGGCTAATCTAAAACATTCACCACCCAAAAAAAAGATCCGATTATGGCCCCAACTTCATATTTGCAGGATAGTTCTGCCAAATTAGAACATCACTGAAATCTTGTATTCGGCTTTCGAAAGCTGGCAACAACAACTTGAGCTCAACCTTCAATACATCAACTCTCCTCCCTAAGTTTTATAGTTTAGAGTCCGAGGATGTATACTTCTTCATAAGAGAATTTGAGAAAATATACCTTATGATGAGGATACCAGAGTTAGGAGACGATTCGTTCGTTTACATTTTATCTCTTTTGTTCTTAAGGACCTAGTCAAGAAATGACTTTATAGTCCAGCGGTCAATTCAATCGCATCGTGGGATGATTTCATCAAGTTCTTCTGGAAGAAATTCTATCCTATCCAACAAACTGCTCTCATTTAAAAAAAACATAATACAATGCAAGAAAGAACCTAACAAATGTTGGAACCTATTTCGATGAAGACGTTCGTGAAGATCAATTCATTTGGAGCTCTTACACATGACGAATCAAGAGTCCGACATGATCAAGATATGCCAAGAAGAGTTGATAGAGTGTGGGTTGTAAATGTGGAATAGCATGTAAAAGCCTTGACACAAACACACACTTCATTGGTCCATTAGTCGACTTGAAGTCTTTTATAAGTCGACTAACCCATTGACTAGTCGACTTACTCCAAACCCAAGTCGACTAATTCTGTGTCAAATATCTGACCCAACTCTCTGTTTGATAATTAGTCGACCGACAGTAAACCAAGTCGACTAATATCATTTTGTAGTCGACTTATAGAATACCCCTAGTCGACTAATCCTTGACCCAGTCGACTATAAAGCAGTTGCAGTCGACTTGAAGTAGTTATTCTGAAACTGTTCTTCCAACGGCCACTGACCTAGTCGACTAATAGCTAAACCTAGTCGACTAATAGAAGGAATTTTGCCTAGGTTACCTAACTCCATGGGCAAGTCGACTAATAGGCAGTTCTGACTGTTGGACAGTTTTCATTATCTGGTCTTTTGTGCAACTGTTTTCAATGTTCCTTTGATTCAAATTGCACCTATTAACTCCCTAACTAACCCTAGTCTTCAGCTATATATAGGAAGTTATTGCAAAGGCCAAAGTCAAGAAATTACCAAGAGTTTTTCTCAGTTTTTCAAAAAACCAAAATCTGCAAATCTGAAAAACTGTTTTCTAACTTCAGTCTTCACCAAATTCCAAATTCCATTTGTGAAGTCCTCTGAAGTTTTGTCTCCTATACTAGACCTTGTCCACATACACATCTGTACCAAGGCTTATAGGATAAAAGAATTGTAATTCTCAAAGTGTTCATTGTACACGGGAGGCTTCTTGGTTGAAGAGGCAAGTTGTACAAGGTGACCATTGTACACGGGAGGCTTCTTGGTTGTAGAGGCAGTTGTACAAAGGAAAAGGTGTTCTCTTGGTGGAAGAGAAGGTGTACACCATTTGGCGAAGGGGATTCGACAAGTGGTGTACATGTTGTATTGATTTTGGGTGGCAAGATCAAGGTTAAAGGAAAATCTCAAGCGGGTGGCTTGGGACTGGATGTAGGTCACAAGGACCGAACCAGGATAAATCTCTTTGTTGCGTTTGTCAATTTCTGAGATTTGTTTTCCTTTACATGCAAGTTATTGATTTTGTTTATTTACTTAACGCTAATCCTTCTAGTTTTAGATTTGTGTTGACTTGAGTTATTTCAGATCTATAGTTGCCTACAAGAGATAATTCCGCAATTAGTCCTTATCTCAACGATCCAACAATTGGTATCAGAGCCCTGCATACAAGTCAACAACAAAGATGGCAACGGAGTTCTCATCAACCCAATTCAAAGAAGGACATTCTACACAACGTCCACCGCTATTTGACGGAACCAACTACAACTATTGGAAGTGTAGAATGAAGATATACTTGCAGTCACTCAACTACGACCTTTGGAACATCGTAGAAGCATCATACACCAAGCCCACAACCAACTACAACGCTTGGAGTGAAGATCAAAAGAAGAACGCGAACCTTGACGCCAAAGCGATGAATGCTCTATTCTGTGCCCTTACCAAAGAAGAGTTCAACCGTGTTTCAACAGCAACTTCTGCACATCAAATTTGGCATACTCTTCAGGTAACACACGAAGGCACTAATAAAGTTAAGGAATCTAAATATCTGTTCTTGTCCACAGGTTTGAGTTATTCAAAATGGAGGAGAATGAAACCATATCCGAGATGGTTACAAGATTCACCGACATTACCAATACACTTGCATCCCTTGGAAAGGACTACACCCAAGTTGAAAGAGTTCGAAAGATCCTTCGTGCACTCACACCAGAATGGGAGAAGAAGATAACCGCCATTGAAGAGGCGAATGATCTCTCAACTATGACATTAGAAAACCTAATCGGTAATCTAATGGCATATGAAGTGCAGTTAGAAGAAAGGAAGAAGGACGAACGACAACACCGTTCAAAGAAAAGAACTCGTCTTCCATGCATCTTCCGACACGGACAATGATGACGAAGAGGAGATGGCAATGCTCTCAAAGAAGTTCAGGAAATTTCTTAAGCAAGGTAAACTCAAGTGTTTTAATTGTGATAACCAGGACATATGAAGATGATTGCCCTTTGCTCAAGAAGAAGATAAGTACAAGAGTAAGAAGTTCAGAAAGAAGAAGAACTACGAAGCATCTTCAGAATATAGTGATTCCTCATCTTCTGATGAAGAAGAATCCACTGAACATGTTAACTTATGTTACATGGCCATAGAAGATGAAGAGGTATCGTTTTCTGAACTCTCTGATGCATTTAATGAGTTATTTATGAATCTGAAAAATGAAAAACTGAAAAACAGATTTTTGTTAAAAGAAAATGAGAAACTTTTACAGGAAAATTCTGTTATGCATTACAATGTTCTTCTATAAATTCTCAACAAGATGAAACTGAAAATGTCATATCATTCTTGAAAACTGAAATGAGAAGTTTTATAAAGAAAACATTTTTTCTGAAAATGGAAACTAAGTCTTTGAATGATAGAATTTCTATATTAGATAAAGACATGTTAGTTTTCAAAAGAAATATGAAGATCTTATGCAAATGTGACTAAGTTTAATAAAGGAAAAAAAATTAAATGATCTATTATCTTTTCAGAATTTGTCACATGATACATGGTATTGGATTTATTGCAAAATCTTCATGTTATAATAATCCATATAGTTTTTTTGTAAAAAGAAAGCCTAAGAAAGTAAGTTTTATGGATTCCAAAGAACTTAAATGTTTATGATAAAAATACATATATTGCTTCATACATGCATGATATATGTGATTCTTGCAATTATGTATATATTAACAGGTGGAAACCAATTCTAAATGGATTTGGAGTCCTAAAGGTTAAAATGATCTTTTATATTTGTACCAACTAACGTTTTATCTTGCAGGTACCACATAAAAAAAAAATTTTAAAAGATCAACTATGTATATATGTACTAATATATTTGTTGCAGGGGCAGAACAAAATATTTCTCTATCTGTTATAACCCATTTCTGCAGGGGGAGGAAAGATAAACATATTTTTCTGCAGGGGGAGGACTTGTGCACACAAAGCGTCGTCATCAAAAAGGGGGAAATGTTGGAACCTATTTCGATGAAGACGTTCGTGAAGATCAATTCATTTGGAGCTCTTACACATGACGAATCAAGAGTCCGACATGATCAAGATATGCCAAGAAGAGTTGATAGAGTGTGGGTTGTAAATGTGGAATAGCATGTAAAAGCCTTGACACAAACACACACTTCATTGGTCCATTAGTCGACTTGAAGTCTTTTATAAGTCG
>JAVJIF010018225.1:0-62329 GCA_038442645.1 Agave tequilana
AATCAAATCAACTTGATTTTTTAAAGAATTATTTTCATTTAAGACAAGATCAAGTTGAATTTTCAAAGAATCTTTTTCTTTTCAAATCAATCAACTTGTTTTTTCAAATATTCATTTCCTTCAAAATAGTATTTAATTTTTAAGACATGAAAACATTCTTTCTTTAATCTCTTGATTTTTATTTTTAATAGATCATATTTTTCTTCAAACTTTTCAAAATTGAAGCAATCTCATCCATATTAAGATCACCATAAGCTAAATGAGATTCCGAGTTTATCTCAAAAGGGTATTCTCTTGAACCATGAAGCACATGTCAGAAGTATCACTTTATTCTTGCAAATCTCTCTCGTTGTCATTTGAAGTTTGTTCGTCAAGAGAGGTCAATGTATTTAAAACTACGAAAACGAAATCAAAATTAGTAATCTTAGAGAGATAATCATCATTTAGGGCTATCTTTAAAGCATGAGTAGCTTTGCATTACCCTTGAGAGAATTTTCATTCATTTGATTTAATTTTTTAGTAGTGGCAAGATAAACATCCCTTCCGAGAGATTGAAGATATACACTCATCTTAATCTTTTAAGTTTGAAAGTTAAAAATATCAAATATAGGTGGATTCGTGAGTGTGTGTGTAAACAATAAAGTGATTAGTAAAATATAATCACTCTATGGTGATTAAACTAATAATCAAGAGCACTGACTTTGATACCAATTGAAATCACCTAGAGAAGGGTGAATAGGGGAAATGCTAATCTAATGCAGAAATAAAAACTTTAACCAACAAGTGTAAATAAATAAGAGCATATAAATAATATTAAACAATCAATCAAGAAATGAAATCGTATACCCTGTAAATGGCTTTGAGTTTCTCATGATTTCTCTTAAATAAGAGTTGAGGTGAATAATTGCTTCTTTAATTTTAGAGTATAAACAAACAATATTAATCATATAAAGAGAAAAAAAGTATAATTATGCAAGATATAAAACAAGAGTGATATTAGAGAAAAAAATTGCAATCGCAAATACAAGAGATTTATTTCGAGGTTCGATCAACTTGCTCTACATCTTCGCCTTCATTGCGATGAAGATTTTCATTATAACTGATCTCGCAAGATCACTCGGTGTCACAGCACCTACAAGCTCCCTCTCTCGTTCCCGCAAGAAGATAGTTACATGAGCCCGCAAGCTCGCTCAAAGCCGCAACCTCTAACCACTCAATACAAAGAAATGAATTTGTAATCAAGACTCTTGATCACAAACAAAAACTCTCTTACAAAACCCAAATTATGGAATTGATGAGAAATGAAAGCTCAAGTATAGGTGAAAGAAAATTAGAAATTAGGAATTAAAAAACTCAAGAAAACTTTTTCAAAAAAGATTTAGAATGAAAAGCTTGAAAACTTTGCTAAATTTGATGTTAAAGCACTCTCTAATTACTCATATTTATAGGAGAAGATTAGAGATCATACTCAGCCAATCACAACAATTAAAACATGTTAAATATAACTAAAATCATGAAATAGCCGTTGGAAATGAATCTGGATAGATTAACAGAGGAAATAGTCATTGAAAGGCAAACATGCAACTCTGACTGCTGGAGGTCGACGGGGCGATCGACCGGCAATGGCTAAATAAATTAGTCATTGTCGTCGGTCGACCGGCAAGAGTAGCTCTCTGAGCTCAGTCTTGAGCTCAGAGCCAGCAGTCGATTGTCATGGACCTGCTCAAACAAGGTTAAGCTGGCGGTCGACTAGACTTAGAGCCAAATGCTCTGTGCACTCTGTATATATCGGATCGACTAGGCAGTCGAATGACAGAGTTTTCTTCTATGCGATCAGTCGACCGTGCGGTCGACCAGCCTCAGCCCAAAAACTTAAATTTTTATTTCTTTTTAAAACCTTATAAAATTTAAATAAATTTCTATAAAATCTACAAAAATGAGTTCATGAAAATACTTTTGAGATTAATAACCAGAACATATTTCAACATTTGAACTTCTCTTTGTAATATTCATTTTGAAATATAAACTCTTGTAAAATATTTTCCCAAAAACTAAAACTCAATAAACTATTGTAAACACTTATGTGTGAGCTTGAGCAATCAAATCAAATTCACTTTTTTACAAGAATCTAAACTTACAAACATATAAACTCAAGTCTTCTTCTTGATCTTCTTTATGATCTTCTTCTTAATCCAAATTAGATTCAATTGAGCTTGCCTCTTTCTCGAGTACTTGATATTATCTTTGTACTTGAACTCTTGAATCAACACTTGTTATCTTCAAAACTTAACTTTGAGCCTTTTGTTAAAGCTATACACTTGAACTATGATCTTGATTAAAATCTGAAACTTAAACATGTAAGATCATTAGTATTATAACTATATAAGTTAATCATCATCAAACTAGAGTAATGGGCCTTTGGGTCAACAGTGTTACTTTTCATCTCCTTCTTCCCCTCCCCACAAAACCCTAGCCCTAGCAACCCGCCGCCCTCTCGCCGCCCTTCACCAACCCCCTCTCCCTTGCACCGCCAACCCCCTCTTCCTCGCCACCTTTTCTATGTCGCCATGAAGACGTGCCGACGCATGCCCAGATCTCATCAATTCCTTCTGTCGATGCTGACAACACCGTCTGCCCTCACCGCCGCCCACCACCTTCGCTGACACCCTCCGCCTTCACCGACAACACAATCTTCGCCGACGGCACCCTCATCTTATCCTCCCTCCGTCTTTGCCGCCAACACCAACAACACCCTCCGCCTTCACCGCTCTAGCAGATCCAACCCTCCCCAGCACGCTCTGCTTTCATCGATAACACAGTCTTCACTAACAACACCCTCTTCATCTCCTCCCTCTGCCTTCACTGTCGATACTGACAACACAGTCGGCCGACCTTTACAAATCTCGGCACCCTCACCATTGGCAATCGTCGACGTCACCAGAACTTGCTGGAATCAACAAAGGAGCAAACGACTCAAATCTGAGCCATTTTTGAGGTCTCGAGCCGATATCGACTCCGTCGAGTCGACCTTTAGTCGACTCAAGATGCTAATGTTATCGACCGACCAAGCCAACTCGAACCGACTCAAGCTGATCCAAGTTGACCCGAGTCGACGGCTCAGATTGAGCTGACCCCGAACCGACCAGAGCGACGGCTCAGACCTGAGTCGACCCAAGCCGCTAGCTCAGACCCGAGCCAACCAGTTGACTCAGTGCTGACTCGGCTTTGACTCAAGTCTCGACTCGAAACCAACTCAGCATGATTGATTCAAAAGTTGTTTGTGCTCGATTCAAGCCCGATTCGAGCTATTTTCGAGCCAATATTCGTCCAATCATTCCCATCCACCGTTCCAAAGCTTTGCTACAAGATTTTCAACAATTAGTAGTGGAGACATCTAAAGACTCTTACAGAATTTATGCTTAAGCGTGAACTACTCATCTCATCAGGTTATATCGTAATTTGATCCAATTATTAATTATTCATTTCTTGTATATTCTAGGGTTTGTGCACTTATTTATAGTTTATCATGCATAATTGTTGATGTTTATTGATCTCATTTGTCGTTTACTTAACATCATCATTTAGGATTTTGTTTTATTGCATATAGAAATTGAGCCTTTTAGGATTATAATATTCATCATTTAGTGTATGTATTAAGTTGCGTTTGAGTCTAGAAACTAATCATCTGCTTGTTTGTACTCTTTTGCAATGCAGTCTGTCTTAGGTTAAGTTATAGATATGTCTAAGTTTAGCACGAGATTTTTGGCGTCCCCTAGAGTCACAAACACGAATACACTACATGCCACCATAGAGTGAAATTATTATGATTGGTGTCAGTCAGGAAACACGATTTACAACATCGCACTAGAGAGTGTAACTATTATGATTGGCACGAGTCATGAACCACTAATTCACAACATCGCACCAGAGAGTGTAATTTTTAAAATTGATTTGTTATTAGGAGAGATGAAATCCAATGAAAAACAACGTAGTGCCTATCAATTTTTCTGGTACGTATGACCTTCACAAATTTTGTGATTCGATAGTGCATCTGGACTACTATTTTGATTTGTATGAACTTTTTGATGCGCGTAGAGTCCGGTTTGCTACGTGTAAACAAATGTATGAAGCTCTAGATTATTGGGCTACCGTATAAAGATAACTAGATAGAACATATGTTTGACCTATAGAGACGTGGGATGAAATGAAGGAGAAGCGTAAGGAAAATTTATTCTCTCTAGATCCCAATTATTCAAAGAGTTGTTTTATCTACGTCAGGGAGACTTGTCTGCTACCGAGTATGAGCTTAAATTTGAGAAATTTGTATTTGAATGTGGCTTTCAGATAGATCTTCATACTATATATATGTTTTATAACGGAATGAGATTTGATTTCAGAAGAGAACTAATCTTACCTATCATGAAGTCTGTCAAAGAGACATTTCTTTTGTCTTTAAAACTAAAATTGTTCACTTTCAAAATCATAACATGGTGTTATATGTGTGAGAGATATGGACATCATGCTTATGAGTTCCCCCTCGATTTAGTGTTCTAAGTATGGAGAATTTGAACATTACGATTACCAGTGCTACTCGAAGAGTCAACATACTGCTAATATGCAAATTAATGACATTGATAATTCGAGAATTGTCGAGAATGTTCACATTTTTTTGAGGTTACTAGTGATGTTGATGAGTTAGTATAGTCCAGTAAACTCACACTTGATGAGACTCATGTTTATAAAGAGAGTACTAGTGACGTTCAATGTAACGCCCCGATCCTAAAGATACGGGTCGTTATGGCGACGTATATACGCGAGGAAAATACCCCACGTATATACGCTAAGCCTAAAGTAACCTGAACAAGTTATAATTCGGAAGCATAATGATCAATGAACACTGCAATAATACATATAGTGACAATTCTAAGGATAGCAGATGAATAATGACAAGAATAAGGCAGTTGAAAGCAATGAATGCAGAATCAGGAAATGACAGAATATAAAGAGGTGAAATACCAGAAATAGAAGAAAGAGCGTCCAGTCCCTCGCAAGACGAACAGTCTCGCCGAACCCTGCACATTAGAACAACCGCCAATAGCTGGACGTGCAAACCCAGGGTCGTCAGAACGCGACCATAATGAGTGTGTGTGTAAAGGGAAACAGCTCGTGCAGAAGAAACCATGTGCATATATAATAGTAAGAACAACTGCAGATAGGAAGACTAAATAACACAATAAATAACTGAACAGTAACACATATGATGAAAACATGAATACAGGTAGCAGACAAATGGCACAACTGTAAATATGCAATCAATGTCAAGGCGTGTACTCTATCACATGTCACTAGGTTGGCATCCAACTCTGGTCATAAGTCTGGTCCTGGTCATGATAATCTGGTCATGGTTATAATCATGAGTCTAACATAGTGATATACAATCAGGTGATTACAGTCAGTCACAAAGCATCAACAGTTTATTATTAATTATGTCAGCGAACATCAATTGTCACATATAATAGACGCATCTCATACTACGCCTACCACACATACCAATCGATGCCCTTAAGTTATTGAAACTGATCGGTTGGAGACATTGTCCATGCTTTAGGTGGGTCCCGTACATACCGGGACCACGGCCTCAGTTTCCTGGCGCTGAACCAGGCCGTACCGCTAGGTACTCAGTAACAGTAACAGTAACAGTAATCTCACTGTGAAAACAGTGGAACAGTAACAGTACAGATGGATGTCAGTCATCCCCCAGGAACCCTGCAGTGGAACCCTCAGTCGGCTGCGCAACCTGTATCCTAGGTCCACCCAAAATACAGACGCTGTCTCCTCCATCAATTTCCCCAATCCCAGTGTAAGTTGTCAATTACTTTATTATTCATTCAATTCAGTTAAATCAGTCAATGCCCATGTTATCTAGAATACTGGGACGATATGGGGACAGTAACAATAACAGTACAGTAACAGTCAATCAGTGATCGTATACACGGTGAACAATATCGGTAACAGTAACAGTAACAGTAACAGTAACCGTGTATATGATGAACAATAGAACTGTACCGTGGTTACGGTCAAACAATGCTTTCCCAGTAACTCCAGTAATATGCACAATACAATAACAGACTAGATATTACTCAATAGCCAGCCTCTAACGTCATAACAAGTACACATCACATCTGAATGGATCATCATCGTCATCACCAATAAATGAATATCAAATCTGGAAAGTCCTCTACATGAAATATATCACCTAAACGAATCCCAAATGGTCACAACTATCAATCAACAACGTCCATCCCATCTTAATACAGATCAGGCTACAATATAAGGAACACAGATTCTGGATAACCTCTAACTCAAGATCAATCTAAGTCTCACTCAACTAATCCAGTCATAACTGATATGTCCTCAAATACTCAACTAATAAAGTTAGGTCTAATTACTGGTCATCATTCCATGCAATTAATATAAGTCCAGATAATCCGAAGTCATTACAGCCAACTCATATTCTCAACGGTTCCATAATCATCTAGTTCCATTACACATCTAACAATCTAATCTGTTTCTCAAGTCTCAGGGGTTCACATTCTATTAAGGTCAACATCAGATCCCAACACCTGACAACGTATCCAATCCATGCATACAAGTTCTAACATGATAAGTCAAGTCATTCCATCATATATCCATCCCTCGATATCATATACATTCATCTATAACCAACACACAACTCATGGGTGAAGTTCACAATCCATCAAGTAACCAATACACAGCTGACAGACTCACTGAAGTCGACTAGGGGAAATATGTAGTCGACTAGAAGGGTTCTTAGTCGACTATAGAGGTAGTCCAAGTCGACTAGGGCAAGGTAAGTCGACTATAAAAGTAAGGCCAGTTGACTGGTACAGATACAGGGTGCTACACAACTTCCAGGTCTCATAATTAGTCGACTAGGGGAAATATAAGTCGACTACTAACTACTGTTAGTCGACTAACCAGGTGACAAGTCGACTGACAGGGAATTAACAGAGAGTTAATAGTTTCCTGGACGCTAAATCAGTCGACTAGGGGGAGATCACTAGTCGACTAACAGGGCTATTAGTCGACTAATAACTGGTATTAGTCGACTAATCAGCCTCTGTCAGCCACAAAAATCTGGGATACTCCTACACACAACCTATATTCTCTTCAATACCTCCATACACTCCAACATGCATATTCTACACAAATAATCTAAACGCCCATACGGTATACATAGGACTCCAACATAAAAGATACACAATTAGGCATGTCATATCTTTATACATTCAATCATGATAAGATAAGGGGAAATGACAATCTACATCCATGCTCTACTCATCAAGTTACAACGCATACAAAAACATATTTACGATTACTTAATGAATAAAGAGAGAGGGAGGAAGAGACACTCACATAGGGCATATTGACGGATCCGGGGCTGTCCTCACCGTTGGAGGATGTCGTGTCGCTGTTGGGGCTGTTGGTGACCTGCTGTCGCGCTGCCTGGATCTGCTGTTGATGGTGCCGTGCTGCTGGTCTTGCTGCTAGAGATCGACGGTGAGGAGGTAGCGCCCTACTGTTCTGCTGCGCCATGGAGAAGATCCGGCTGCTGGATCCGGCCTGGGGGTGGCGCACGGCAAGAAGGGGATGCACTCGGGACTGCTGCGCGGATCTGGGTGTTGCTAGATCTGCAACTGCTGCTGGATCTACCGCTGTTCCTGGCTGCTGCTATTGGAGAAAGTCGTGCTGCTGTTGCCATCCGCTGATGGCCGTGGGCTGCTCGCTGTTGGTGTCGTGCTACCGTTGGTGTCGCGCAGGGGAACTCGGCCTGCTGGAGAAGGGCAGGGGCGCGCCATGGCTGCTGTGACTGCTGCTGTGCGCTGTCCAGATCTGCAGGAGGGAAGGAGATGGGGTGTCGCTCGTTGGTGGTATTGCCGGCCACGGAGGTGAGGTGGTGGTGGTCCGGGGCAGGTCTGAGATGGGAGTGGAGGCGGCCAGGAGATGGGGGCTGTGCTCGGGAAAGAAGGAGGCGGCCAAGAGGACTCGGCCGTTGGAGGAAGGGGCTGTGCTCGGCCTGGAGATGGGTCTGTTGACTCAGATGGAGAGAGGGAGAAGGGAGGTTGCGGCTGCTAGATCGGGAGGAGAGAATTAGTTTAGGATTGGTTGGGATTAGTTTAGGATTTGAGGAGATTTTGGGGGGATTTGATTAGGATCTGATCTTGTAGTTAGGATTTGGGTTAGATAATGGGTTGAGTTTGGGTATGGGTTAACGGGTAGGATCCAAATGGGTTGGGGTAATATGATAAATGGTATAGGTTCACTAACGGTTATTGGGTTATGAATCACCAAGTAAATGAGTAATGGGTTTCGGGTCACTAATGGGTATTGGGTCTATGGTGTGATGGGTTGGATCAAAGAATGAGACATGAATGGAAACAAGGGAAAAGAATATACCTCTACAAAATAATAACTCTACATTAGTAGTAACATTACTTAGTCAAAATAATAATATTAATAATACCAATAACATAACATGACCAAACTAATAATAATAAATGTCAGTAACAATAGCAACACTAATAATGGACATCATCCATAATAATAACAACCTCTACTAAAATAAGTTAGTGACATAATTAATAATAAATCACCCGTAAAATAAAATAAAAATACAGTAGTTTTGACTAGGGATATTACATTCAACATGCATTAGTTGAGTTTAATACACCCATACATGATATCGATATTTTAGATGACGATACTAGTGATTTTGAGCATATATTAGCGGAGTTTAGTATGCCAGTACAGGTTGCTAGATATTCACTTGCCATACTAGAGGACAGAATTGAGCATGAGACAGTTGATACTAGCGTCGTTACATCTAATAAGCCATCAGAGTTCTCTTACACAGATTGTAGTTATGTGATTGCTCCTAACCTTTTCTCTTCCAGTGAGTCAGTAAAATTATTTACTATAATTCATCATGTTACTTTTACTATTTCTTCTTTAGTGAATGTTTAGAGTTATTCCCGACTTTGGTGATATTTCTGTTGATCCTAATGATGTTATACTGTTAGCGGCATCTGATATACATCCTTCTAGAAAATTCATATATCTTTTTTTTTTTTTAGAAGTTTTACCTAGTAATTTTGATGCATTGCATTTGTTTGAAATACGTAATGAGACCCGTAGATGTACGCGTTGGAAAAAGGCAAATTCGATCGCAAAATTCTTTTGATTGGATAGAAGATTACAACAGAACAGTATTCCGGTTACAAGGGAGGGAGGATGTTGAGTCTTGAATCCTCCCTTGTTTAATGCTGGGTTCAAGGTGGCGATGGAGAGTGAATCTTGTTCTCCGTTGACCGGGTGAACGTCGAGACCTTCAGGGGATCTTCTCTTCGGATGGCAGACGGAGTAACACAGCTCTGTCGACCAAAACTCTCAAAGAGGTGATAGACAAAGAGCAACTTGTACGCAGCAAGTTAGCTAAAGAGCTGAACTCTCTGTGTGTGTCTCTCTCTGTCTCGTCTCTCCTTTTTTTTTTTTGTCCTCGTCCCCCATAGCGACTGGGCTATTTATAGAGGTTTTAGGGGTGAACGTGTCCCCTAGAAACACTCCATAATGGGGGCTAACTTCCCGTTATGCGGGCGGTGACTGGCCCATAACTAGGGCAGTTATAACCGAGGCGCGGGTTTCGACCCTCGCGCCTTGATGCTGAGACGCGGGTGTCAAGCCTCGCGCCTTGATGCGGAGACGCGGGTGTCGAGCCTCGCGCCTTGATGCTGAGACGCGGGTGTCAAGCCTCGCGCCTTGATGCTGAGACGCGGGTTTGGACCCTCGCGCCTTGATGCTGGGACGCGGGTTGGGACCCTCGCGCCTTGGCCAATATTAGCCTTGCGTCTAGAACTTAGAATTCTGCTTTTTAATGGCTTGTCTTTAGTGATTTTAGACAGCCTACAGAACCCCCTCCAAAGTTTTCGATATTCTGCAGTTAAGTAGGACGGATTTCGAAATACTTTGGACTCTAGCTGAGCACACCTTATGATTGGACTGTCAATGCTCCGGGTTTGATCTTATCTGGAGTATGGTCTTCGTGAGTGTACTGTGGAACTCTTTGAAACCATCAAGTTGATCGTGTTGAGTGTCTAGATACACAGTCTAAACCTCCCCGATTGCTTTAAGTCTGTCGTGGGTGCATTTTAAGCCAGGAGTGGACGGTCGTTGCTCGTGCCAGTGTACTGTTGAACTGCTTTGCAGAAGCAGGGACTGAACGCCAGTTCTTTTGAGACGTAGGGATAGTACTGCTTTAAAGACGCGACTTTCATAGGGTGCATCTTTTGGGAATGAAAACGCGACTGGTACTCCATAAGGCAGACGCGATTCTTGGCCGGATTGGAAGGATGCGAACTTCGGAGAGACGCATCTTTTGGAGTAAAGACGCGACTTTCTGGACGCAACTATGGTCGTGCTGAAAGGATGCGTCCATTGAAGAGGCGCAACTGTTGGGTGCGAATCCGTGCCATGCCATGAGTGCACTGCCACTTGTCTTGCGGAACCGACGGGACATCTTCTTTTGGCGTGCGAACTTCACGCTGTATTAAATGCGCTGTCCACGCGTCAAAAGACGAGTCGATGTCGAGTCAATCGAGCCAAGCGCCGCGTATCTTTGCGAATCACCGTGCCTATAAATGACAACAGTCAGCGAGAGAGTCATCATTAATCTCTCTTTCGTCTTCGCGTGCACCTGTTAGGATTTGAGAAAGGAGCTTTCTCTGTTCTCTTCTTCTTCATCTATCATCGGATTCTTGATTAGCAATGGCACCCGAGGCCAAGCAAACTGTCTCATCTTCAAAGGCGGTCGTCGCTGAGACTCAAAGGGGCGGTTCCTCCATGCAGGAAGCCCCTATCTCAGGTATAACGCCATCAGGCTTAATTTTCACCATTAGAAGGGTTTATGGAGTTCTTATAACTCTAAAAATCCCTTTTTTGAAGAAGAACCGCCAACGTGGATTCGAAATCATGTTTGATTCTCTGACGCGGTCTTTGAGTTGATAAACAAGGCGCGGGTTTGATGACCCTGCTGCTTTTATCTGCTCGAATCTGCATTTGCTTGTTGAACACAGGGCCGCAGTAAGTCTTGCGTTCCGGACTCATCACTTAGAATGTTTCTAATTGTGAAAGATCCGGACGCAGACTTGATTCTTGCGTTTGTGACGTCAGACGCTGGTTTTCAAGAATCTTGCGTCTGAGTTCAACACTTGAAAATTATCTCCTAAGTCTTGGATTTGAAACGCGAGCTCCATACTGGCCTTGTGGTCCTCAGGTCCAGACGCGGATTTTGATAATCTCTGCGTCTGGAATCCCTTCTGCGTCTGAATTATAGACACTTAATCATTTTTGTTTAGATTTCTGATCAAGTGTCATTTTCTTATGCAGTGCGATATTCCTCCAACCCACTCTCCAAGAAGTGCCACTTCGGGCACGTAGGTGGTGTTGACCGCGATTTAACCTTTGTGCTACAAAGGACTGCTCCCGTGACTGCCGACAAGTCGAAGGAGCGAAGGGAGGAGCTCTCCAATGTCGACCCGGCGACCCTCCGGGAGCTTATGACTGACGCGGCATTTACGACAGATTCGAGCGTCTCGATGAAGAAGCCAACCTTCTTTTTTGGGGACGCGATCAGCGATGGTGGTTATTCCTTGCATGACGGAGATTATAAATGGCTTCGTCAGATAGAGGGTAGAAGGTCTTTCTTCCAAACATGGAGAGAATGTACCCTCTATCTTATCTCTAGCACATGTCTGTCTCTCGGATAATGACGTGGGAGATTGTCCGCCCTGTCCCTGAAGTTTCTCTCGGCACCCTGGGCTCCAGGAAGGTGTATAATGCTGGTCATGAGAAGGAGGTTTTCGGCCTGTTTCCCGGGTTGCTCAGGTCCGATCACTCAGTAGGAGAAACTCCTAAACTCGGCACCACCTTCATCAACGTATTCATGAAAGCGGGGGGTGACTTTTCGATCGATTTCCGTCCGCTTGGGTGGATTCATTCCACTGACAAGTACTGGTGGGGCAGGATGGTGAGCTTTGCCCTTGCCGATCTTGGAGGTCTGCTGGAGCATGTGGAACTGTACCAAGCAGTCAGGGCCGTGCAGTATGGCATTCCACCGAGTTCTCAAAACTTCTTGGTATCTTGGAACGCTACAATCCTCTAACGGGGGACATTCTTTACTCCGGTCGGAGAAATGGGTCTTGCCCTGCATGAGTTACACGAAGTCTCAGGGTTGGTAATGGGGGATACTCCTTATGAGGAATACGTCTCGACCTCTGAGGAGCTTCACCTTTGAAGAAAGAAAGAGTATCCTCGGGTGTACGAGACTTATTGGGAGGTGTTATGTCACTTCACATCTACGGCCAGATAACCTCTTGGAGGACGAGGGGAGTCAAGCAGCTGTCTTGGCAAGCTACTTGTTTAATGGTGTCAATCAGAAAGACCATCCAGTGACTCGACTGGCTCCAGCTCTGACGAAGAAATTGCCGACAGGATCAAGGCCTCTGTAGATTCCTACACCACAGAGTCGAATGAGGATACTTTCAAACCTGACACGGTTTTCGAAAGTTTCCATCACCAAGCCCGGACCCCTATCTCCAATCGGGCACTATTAGCGGGCTTCCTAATGTTGTGGTTGAAGCGCTGCGTGGTGCCGACACTGTCGCATGAAGTAATTGTGGCGGACGTAGTGTATCTAGTGGTGCTGCTGGCTTATGGTAAGTCCATAGCCCTCCTCCCAGCCATGGCGGCCGGTATTCAAAGTGGGTTACGGGCCTTAGTTCAGAGTCTATGCAGGGTAGAGAAGGTTGTCGACTCCCATGGTGAGCCGAGTGTTGACTCAGAGGGGAGGCCGATAATAAAGCGTCCCAACCCTCGGGTTGAGCTTCCCTACACGTACCTAATGGCTTGGTACGTTATGCATGTCCCTCTCTGATGGCGCCGGTGTCTTGGTGTGAGGGGTTTATCCCTTTCGTACAGCGGTTGGAGAGTTCAAGCTGGTGTCATACTTATATGTATTTCATTCGGAAGTGCATTCTAGCTGCTTCGAACTACCAACTCAATCGCTGCCCCGAGATTACTGGTGCATCTTATGGGGATAAATTTGCTGACCTGGTTGGTTCCGACAACTTCACGAGGCTGGCGACGGGAGTCTTCTGGTGGATGATCAATATTCGGCCTGGGTATGTGCTTTTCCGACAAGGGAATTCGTGCACGATCGAGCCGTACATGCCGAATCGCTTCGCCCGACAATTCGGCTATGATCAGTTATATGTCGGTAACCCCAATGCTCATCTCGCCTTCAGCGGGAATTTGTTTGAAGGTGCTCGGGCTTGGTATTATAGCGTGGCTGGAGGGATGGAAGCGCTTTTTCATTTGCCTCTCAAGGGGCCGAAATGCCGTACAAGCCTCAGCTTTTGCACCTGGTATTTCCAAGCCAATCAAATGTCTGACTTCTTACCGGAGCACTCATGCATTGAGAGTATCAATGCATCTTATGAAGCCAAGTCGGCGTCCAATAAGCGCTCGCGGGGCGTCGAGGAGTATCGGGCGGCTCAGAAGGAGGTCAGGAGGGTGTCAAGGGGGAGCCGAGAGCAACAACGGGTCGACAGGCAGTGCGTAAGCGTCCTCAGGGCTCTACTTCCATCATTGAGCCTGCCTCAAAGAAGACCCGGAGAGACTTGGCGGCCGAAGTTTCCTTGTCCGAGGCCATCCCTTCTGGTGTTGAGGAACAGAGGGAAGAAGAGGAAGATGAGGACAATGTCCCCTTAATTCGTACTCGTGGATTGCGCAGCAAGGGCCCCATGATTTTAGAGGAAGGGGAATTCGCTGACGAACCCACCGCTGCTGATAAATCCACCGCAGCTGATGATGCTGAGCAGCTCGAAAGCAGACCTGATGAGCAGGGATGACGTTAAGATTCCAGGGGTCTCAACTCAGCCTGGGTCTTCTTCGGCTCAAAAGAGGAGGGGTGAGGTACAACAGCCTGGGTCCCCTGGTATTTTAATGCCCAGCTCACGGGTAATTGACCCCAGCCCTACCACTGGGGTATTTGGTGGCAAGGCCCCGATTGTTGAGGCTTCTCGCGTCGAACTATCGTCCTCTTCATCCGAAGAGGAGGGGTATGATTCAGGCGATGAAGTCGACTTTGACGATGAACCTGTTCTTCCGGATCCGAGTAAATTCTTACATATCTCGGAGGAGGAGATATATGGGTGTGATCCGGTGACAGCGTCACCACCAGCGGCAGTTGCTTCTGCTGAAGGTACTTTTTTCGCCGTTTTGCTAACCTAGCTCCTCCTTTTAACTAGGGAAAAGAATTTGACATTTTCTTTTCCTTTTGGTTTCATATTGCAGGGCTGGTCGTGGTAGCGAGGCCGCGGCTTCCTCCCATATCGAGGAGATGATACAGGAGCTGGCCCAACAGGAGAGAGCTGAGGCTCCTATTACTGGGGTGCCTCACGAGAGGGCAATTATCGAAGTCGGGGAGACCTCCACCCTGCAAGATTCGCCCAAGAACTCGCCATCTCTGGACCCTCAGCTAGGTAAGGAAATATTGATATTTTGAATATTCTCCTTCTTATCGTTATGGCTGATGTTTGGTGATTTGCAGGGAGTGCTGAGGAAGCTCAGGTAGAAGATTTAGCGGTCAGTGCCTACCCGGAAGGCCATACAACTCAAGCCTTGACTGAGGACCCTGAAGAGGTCAGGCTTGCTGTTACTTCATCCGCCATGGAGGTTTCTACGGACGCAGTAGCCCCAAAAGCGCCAGCGGTTACTTCTGCTCCTGTCGCACTTGTCATTAGCCCGACTCCTGTACCGGAAGAATCGGTTTACATCCCTCGCCCTGTGATTGAAAGGGGATCGGGGAGCGCTTCAGCAGAATTTTTCCCAGGCGGTGATGCCATGGGGGAACTGGCACGTCAAGTGGTGCAGCAGTTCTTTGCCTCCATGCGATCATGTATTGATCTCATCCTGTCTGGGAATAGCTCCTTCGAATTTGCCCGGGTGTTTCTCAAGAATCTGGTCGAGAATATCAGTTTAGCCGGAGGCCCTTCACCAACCAAGGCATGTCTGCTGCTGGTGGAGCAGCTGGGACATGACTTGAAAGAGCTTAGATCTCTGGAGAATGATGGCTCATTTCCCGAGGCGCAGGAAACTCTGACTAGGCTCCTTGCTGCTCAAGAGCAAGAGCGAAGGGAGATGGAAGGAAAGATAGCCGAAAGGACTCATCTTCTCCAATGTTCCAGGCTGACCATCGAAAGCTAACTGGCGAGTCAAAGGAGTCTGAGATGGTTATGCAGGCTGCGAAGCAGGTCATCCTCGATTCTCGAGCTACCATAGCCAGAGCTAAGGCTTTGATTGCTATTAAGAACAGAAGCTTGCCACTTCTGAAAAAGAAACTAGCGGAGTTAGAGGCTGCCAAGGCGCAAGTTGAAGAAAGCCTCTCTGTTAATTCCTCCGAGCTGGAATCCCTTCGAGTGCAGCTGGCTGCGAAGAGATTTTATCCGAGGAGTAGCTGCGGGCCCAGGCTATCATGGAAGCTGAAAGGCGCGTCAATATGAGATGCATCGCCTCAGAGAACAAATCCGTTCTTTGGCGAATCAGGATTTTTAGCCTTTTCCTTCTTTCTTTTTGTAAAGAAAAGGACACTCTATTCACCAAGAGTGTTTGTATTTGCTTTTATCATATTTGAATAATAAAAGTCGTTGAAATTTTGTTCCACCTTCATTGCCCCGCTGTAGATGAATCCAACTTCTTAAACGCAGTCTTTGGTTGTGCTCCCTGACTGACTGTGAATAACAAACTTAGGTAGAACTAAGTTCTTTGATGGAACGCGGTGCCGATTCATAAAGAGAGACGCGGCTCTGAGGAACGCGACTCTGACTTGCCAGTGAAGACGCGGTTCAAGTGGACGCGAAGGACGTAGCTTTAAGTGTGATTCACTGGTCGCAGTCCTTAACTTTATCCAGACGCAGAATTTTAGGATACATTAAGAATGTGGTCTTACGCCATTTAAAATTGACGCGGACATATATGAAGACGCAGTGTTGGGTTTTTTTTTTAACCTGGTACAAACCCATCATCATCTCGCCATGTAGACGCAGCTCCAAGATACTTGTGATTGCCATGGGTCTCTCTTATTGAAAGCACAAGTCTCAGAACACTGCTTTGTGTGATTCCAACCGTAATCCCCGGACTGGGTCCTTTTGTGGAGGGGACGCAACTTCGAATCACTCTGAGAGACGCAGAGAGTCTTCTCAAGGAGGACGCCATTTTTTGAAAAAAAGGACGCAGGTTCCTGAACGCGGCTCTCATGCCTGCGTTTTGGTGCAACTTCCCAGACGTTACATGCAGCCTGTCATCAAGATTTCATCGGATCTTTAAACGTCAAATCGTCGTTGACGATTGAGGACTCGCACCATTCGATGTTTCCCGGAGCGACCGTCCACGCGTCGGCTCTTCATTGGGCTTGGGCGTTAATGCCTTTTAATGCCAAACCGGCGCTGGCGGTTGGAGATCAGCGTCCTCGATGCTTCCCGAAGCGATGCTCCACGCGTCAGCCATCCATTGGACTTTGACACTCGTGCGGTCATTAAGGCCGACGGTTCTGATTAATGAGCCATTAATTATGGGCATTAGGGCTTACCTATAAATAGGGTTCACCCTCTCCCTTTAACAGTCCATACTTAGACTGTTTTCTTTTGAGAGCGAGTGCTCTGAGAAATTCTGCTTCTTCAAAGTCTTACCAGGGGCCTGCCTCCATAGACGAAGATGACCCAGAGCTCTCATGCTTCTGTTTGGTCTCTTCAGAAGATTACCACTGTCAAGTGATTTCAATAACAGAGAGCGTCTCCTTGAGCACTTTTATGTCCGCGCTTCGATGCAGAGAGTTCAACTCTTAATAGAGGCCTCTGCGGGTACGCCGTCCCGGCTTGCCATGATATTTTTTAGTCCAACTAAGTTTGAATTTTGATATCTCTTGAAGAGATTCATCATCTGGATTTTCTCATAAAGTCTTAGTTGGTGCATTCCTTTTCTGGAATTTGCGCCATCGACTTAAACTTCTCTGGACGCGAGTATAGAGGTCTTTGGCACCTGGCCGCTGGCTTTGCATACAGAGGTCGCGTCTTGAGGCCGCTGACTTGGAAGAATTTCAACCTAGGCTGAAGGTTTCAGGCCTGAATTTTGCAACTCCTGTTCATTCAACAGGGAGATGGCAATTTTCGCGTCTGATTCTCTTCGCGTCTCGTACTTTAGGCGCGGATGCAAAACGAGACTGCGTTCAAATTCTGTGTGTATCACGGTTTTGATTCGCGTCTGTTTCCGTCACCGCGTCTGCAGTCTTCAGCCATAGCTGCGTCTGTTACTTAGTTTTTTTTTCTGTCGAAGTATACTAAGCTTCAGATCTTCTAATTCCTTTTGTTTGCTTCTTGCAGGTAGGCTCGATCATCCTTTTTCATGTTCGCTGGGCCCCTGGGAGAATATTTCGGCCGGCGAACTTGTTCGATGTTCGTCCACAAGGGAAGAAATTATGGTCCTTGTCGTCCACAAGGGAAGAAATCATGGTCCTCGTCGTCCACAAGGGAAGAAATCATGGCCCCTGTCTTCAGGAGACGGGGACCCGATGGGGACCTAACCCTCGCCAAGATCTCTTCGGAGGTGATGCACCAGTCATGCTTGCTGGCATGGCATGGTCAGAGTGGGTATGGCGGGGGGGGTAGCGGTGGATATAGTGGTGGTTAGCATCCCCTGTGAGGTCTCAAAACTCCTCTCTTCCCCAGAAGTGACATCGAGGAAAACTCCATGCCTACTAGATGACCTTCTGGCGGAAGAGATGTTCATTAACGAAGGATCGCATCCCGCCACTTCGGATGGTCAGGTGGAATCAGAAGATTCTGCTGCCACCAGACCTCAAGAACACCATTGCTCTTAGTCAACGAGGGATCTTTCGATGTTTACGTCATGCATCGTGGTGCAATCAGCTCCGATCGTCGCCACAGTGTCTAATCCTGCTTTGGCGCCCTTCCAAACATCCTGTACTTGGAATTATATGCAGCTTTGAGGAGTGAGTGCAACCTCTGAGAGAGAGAGGGACTTCTTTGTACTCCTTAATTGTAACACTCAATCTTATTGTATAAGAGAGCATTTTGTATCACTTTCATATGCCTGGATATAAATAAAAGTGACACTTTTCTTTTTGCCTCCTTCTATTGTCTCGTATCTTTTTTTTTAGACGCATAAAAGCAAAGAATCTTTGACTTTGTCAAAACTATAATGATAATCTTAACAAGTCAAATTTTGTAGAGAAAAGATCCTATTTCAGGAACTCCACAATACTGTCAGAGGTGTGATTTTAACTTGACAGAGATAAAATAATTTATGGACCTGCCAGTCTATAAAGGAGAGTGACAAGAAGAATTGGTACCCCCAGGGAGGATGAACTTTTTATCAGAGGTTTGGGATTAACTTGACTAAGATCAGCTGGGGATTTTAGTGAAAACACTGTTAATAGTGTAATGTTAACCTAACAATGTTTTAAGTAGACTTGTTGATCTGTTGAGGAGAATAACAAGTGAATCTAGATTCGCAGGAGGAAATCTAGGAAAGTCTTTACCGTTAGAGGTGTGATATTAACTTAACGGGTTGAATGTAGTCTTTGTCAGATGTGTGATGTTAACTTGACAAAGATGTAAGTCAGAGGTGTGATATTAACTTGACTCAAAAGTATTTCAGTTTTGTTTGTGAAAACTGAAAGTATCACTGTCATAGGTGTAATGTTTAACTTGACAACGAGGGTAATGTTAGAGGTGTAATTTGAACTTGGCATTAGTCATCTCGACTTCGTCAAGGAAGTCCGAGGGAAAGTCAGGGCTATAAGTGTATTATTGAACTTAGCAATGACTTGGACACTAGAGGTGTAGTGTTTAACTTGGCATCATCTATTTCAGCTTCGATATGGAAGTCTGAAGAAAGGTGACTGTCAGAAGTGTAATATTTAACTTGACAGAAACTTGATGTACTGTTTAGAAGTGTAATGTTAAACTTTAACAGTAATTTGTCAGAGGTGTGGTATTAACTTGACAAAAATTGGCTCGTGATGAGAGCAGTTTGAGGACCTGTCATTCTATTGATGAGAATTGACAAGTGGAATTTGAAGTGCCAGAGGTATAGTGTTAACTTGGCAAATTTGAAAGTTTGCTACTCTGTAGAGTTGACAAGCAAAGTTTGTACTCGACAAGGAGTATTGAAAATTTTCATTACCGGAGGTATAGTGTTAACATGGTAATGATTGTATTTTGTGGACCTACCATTCCGTGGATGAGAATTGGTAAGGGATTTTGGAGGAAAGAGTGGAGCCAAGTCCACCTAGGATTTTTAGCAAACCCTCAGCTATCAACAGATTTGAGGTGCCTTTACCAACTACCGTTTGAGTTGGGATAGCCATGCTATTCCCCTCAACATGATGAGTTGTCGAAAACTTATGTTGGGCTTAGAAGCCAATATTTTCCTCTATCCTTAGCCGTCGGAGGCGTCGGATGTTTAATGAAGAAACTCTTCTTGTTTTGATCAGAGGTGTACTTTTAACTTGATCGGTGGAAGAACACTATCTAAGGATAGTATTTCTTCAAGAATCTGCCGTTGATAGGCATCATGAGTGTATCGCCATTTAAGGTTATGAGGCAATATGATCCATTCGAGTAGACTGACTCTACTACAAACGGTCCTTCCCATTTGGGTTGGAATTTGCCTTTCGTCTTATGTGTCATCACCATGGGTCTTCTGACGGCTAAGACAAGATCGCCTTTCTTGAAAGTTCGCACCTTGACTTTCTTGTTGAAGGCTCTGGTAATTCGAGCTTGGTAGAGCTCGATTTGTTGTTGGGCCTGCAAACGCTTATCGTCTAAGGCCTCCCATTCCTGGAGTCGCTGTCGATGTTTCTCCTCAGTTGTCATTTCTGCTGTCAAGGCGACGCGTAAAGACGGAATTTTGATTTCTAGTGGGAGCACAACTTCACACCCGTATACCAAAGAAAATGGCGTAGCTTTAGTTGGGGTTCGCACAGTTGTGCGATAGGCCCATAAGCATTCACCCAGCTTGTCGTCCCAGTCCCGTTGACTTTTCGAGACGAATTTCTTGAGAAGCTTGCCAATGGTCTTGTTGAAAGCTTCTGCGAGGCCGTTAGCGGAGGGATAGTATGCCATTGAGGACACACTCTGGATTCTGAACTTAGCGCAGAATCTCTGAAAAGCCTGGCTGATGAACTGGGGTCCATTGTATGGACAATTCACCGAGGTACACCAAAACGGTAAATGACGTGATGTTTCACGAACTTGATCACATTGGATGACTTAACTTCCTTCAAAGGAATGGCTTCGGCCCACTTAGAGAAGTAATCGGTTATTGCCAAAATAAACCGATGTCCTTTTGATGATGGTGGGCTGATAGGGCCAACCACATCCATCCCCCACATTTCAAATGGCCAGGTAGAGGTCGTAGAGTGGAGGTACCCTGGTGCTTGATGGATGAAATCGCCATATGCTTGGCAGGCGTCACATCTCTTAGCATAAGTGACGGCATCAGCAATCATCTTGGGCCAATAGTAACCCAACCTTTGGAATCGATATGCCAGTTTTGGGCCAGGTTGATGGGCTCCACACATACCGTCGTGGGCTTCTTTTAATACCTCTTGGGCCTCTTTTGGTGAGAGGTAGCGAAGCAGGATCCCGTCATGCGATCAACGATACAATGTTTGCGTAATCGCATTATAGTAGAATTTGGTGGCTTTCCTTCGAATGGCAGCCGCCTCTTGGTGTCCTCAGGCTGGATGCCGTATAAGACATAGTCGATGTAGGGGAATCGCCAGTCTCTAGGTTCTAGACTAGTTGATGCTTCAAGTGCTTCCTTGTCTTGACAATTTCCCGCTGGCTCTTGATAGTCTTCGGGAGCAATTCTAGGGCAATACAGGTCGTGGCTGTAGACAAACACCTTCTCCATTGCTCCAGCTGGAAGAGCTAAGGAGGCAGCGAGGGATGCGAGCGCATCCGCATGCGCATTCTGCTTGCGCGGTACATGGTCGATGTAGAAGTTTGTGAACTTCTCGGCCATGCGGATGGTTGCGTTGTGATAGGGTACTAGGTCTTCATGTCTGACTTCGTACTCCCGCGAACTTGGCTGACGATAAGTTTGGAGTAGCCATATGCCTCGAGATTTTTAACGCCAATCTCATCGGCGAACTGCATCCCAATCAAAAGAGCGTTGTATTCCGCCACATTGTTGGAACAAGGCTCAGTAAGCGAGATGGCCTGAGGTATCACGTAGTTCTGTGGCGAGACGAGTACTACTCCTACCCCCGCTACTATGTGTCCCTTTGGACTCGTTCTGGATGCACCGTCAAAGAAAAGTTGCCACACTTGTCTTTCAAACAATGTCTGAGTCAGGCAGACTTCGGCGACCTCATCTGGGAGATCCTCGTAGACTTTGGCTGCCCTCGGATCTGGGTGCTCGGCTAGGAAATCCGCCACCGCTTGTCCTTTAATGGCCTTTTGTGGTAAAAAGTGCATCTCATATTGGGATAGCAATATGGCCCATTTTGCCAACCGGCCGTTCAATGATGAAGGCTTAGTCATGAGTAACCTCAGGGGGTTGACTTTTGATATGACATTTATAGTTTGGCCTACCAAATAGTGTCACATTTTCTGAATAGCGAACACAGTGCCAAACATTCCTTCTCGATCGGGTTGTACGATGTTCGGCTCTGATCATTGTTCTACTCAGATAGTAGATTGCTTGCTCTCGTCCTTGATCATCATTCTGAGCTAGTAGGGCTCCCAAAGAATGATCCATTGCTCGGACGTATACCAGGAAAGGCTTTCCGGATACTGGAGCTGCCAGGACTGGTGGTTGGGTGAGGTATTGCTTGATTTTCTCAAACGCTTGTTGGCAAGCGTCATCCCAGATGAATGAAACACCCTTCTTCATTAGTTTAGCGAAGGGTTGGCATCTCCCGGAGATATTTGAGATAAATCTGCGGATGTACGCCAATCGTCCTTGCAATCCCCTGAGTTCCTTGAGATTTCTCGGAGGGTTGCATCTCCTGGATAGCGCGAACTTTTCCTGATCCAAATGAATTCCAGTGGAAGTTACAACAAATCCTAAGAATTTATCACTGGCCACCCCAGGAAAGACTTGGTGGGATTCATCTTCAATTGATGAGCCCGCATAATGTCGAAGACCACCTTTAGGTCAGTTATGTGATCACCCTTAGCGCGACTTTTTACCGCAATATCATCAACATAACATTCCACCGTTTTGCGCATTTGCTGATGAAAAATGGCATTCATGGCTCTTTGATACGTCGCCCCTGCATTCTTCAGTCCGAAGGGCATGACGGGTGTAGCAATATACCCCTAGTTGTGTCCTGAAGGAGGTGTGCTTTTCGTCGCCAGGATACATTTTGATTTAATTGTATCCTGAGAATCCATCCATGAAGGACATTCGTTCGAATCCATAAGTATTGTCAATCATGACATCTGTGATTGGCTGTGGGAATTCGTCTTGAGACAGGCCTCGTTTAGATCACGGAAGTCGATGCAGATCCGGATCTTTCCGTTTTTCTTAGCAACGGGGACGATGTTGGCTACCCAGTCGGGATGTTGTTCTTCCTGATGAAGCCAGAATTTATAAGCTTTCTGACTTCTGATTGAATTGCCTCCATTATTTGGTCGGAACGGCGTCGCTGTTGTTGTTTGACAGGCTTTACGTCCGAATTGATGTTGAGGCGGTGCATAGCCACTTGAGGATCAAGTCCGGGCATGTCCTCGTAATTCCAGGCGAAGACGTCTATATACTCTTGTACAAGAGATATTAGATCCTTTTTCTCCGAAGGTGACAGGCCGTCACTTATGAAGATGGCTTGGGATTGGCCTCATCTCCTAGATTGATCTGAACAACCTTGTCTTCTGTGGGTGGCTCACGCTGTTCAAAGCAGGTATCCAAAAGAGTATTAAATGTTTGATCCAAGGATCTGTATCAGATTGGATCATTTCTCCATCTCCGTCTTCCAGGTGGCTTGTTGAAACCATGTTCACTGAAAGTTTCCGAAGATGTTGCGACACTGACATCGGACTCCCACGATGACGTGCCTGAAGAGTAACTATGGCTGATGACCCTCCAGAATCAGAGGCTGATGGAGCCGGAGTTGATACATAGCCAAACCCCTGCGAGTCTGATGATAATAATCGGGTGCTTTTCCTTTCGGCACAAAAGATCCAAGCAGCGTCCTTCTTCCTTTGCCGAAATTCAACCCGGGTCCGTTTGCTAGATCATACCCCATGCGTTTCATCATTCTGAGCGCTTTTGGTTCGTAATGATCGAACTGAGGGGATTCTTCCTCGCCTTCAGATTCTTCGCGGGGCGTTGGTTCAGACGAGATTTGCCAAAAAGAATTGGTTTTGGCCTTTTCGTCTTGTTGGAACCATGAATATAGATTCTTGCGCGTTACCATTATCTTGATACGTCTCGAAGGACGATTTCACTGGTACATGCAACGATGTCAAAGCATCCATTGCCGACCAGAGATCATCATCTACTTCAGTGTTAGTGTCTGACGGTACTGAATCAGAAGCAAACACAGAAAATTACGCTAAATCTAATTCTTCATTAATGTACCAACCGCCTACATCATCGGTGGTATTATCAACATCGAGCTTATTAATGCTCTTTACAAGTGGTTCCAACTCCCACAGGCATTCTTCTTTTTTCGGGCTCGGTGTCGGCTTCATTACCAGAGTCGGCTCCTCTGGTTGCGGGACTTCCAAGGAATCCTGATACAGGAGGAAGTCTGTGAAATAATTCTCAACTCCCTTAAACGGATGCCTTTCGGCAATCAATGTTTGTACTTTCTCACTCCCGTCAATGTATTTCATGACTTGGTGGAGAGTGGAGGGAACGACGGAGTTGCGGTGAATCCATGGTCGCCCCAATAGTAGATTGTAGGAAGTGTCAGCATCGATGACGTAGCATGTCACTTCCGACTTGAGGCTTCCAATCTGGCACTTGAGCTTGATCTTCCCCATCGGACGGGTTCTATTGGCATTGAACCCGTAAATGGTCGTCTGGGTAGGGCTCAAACGATGAGTAGGAATGCCCAGATGTTTCATGACCCGGCGAGGCATGATGCTCAATGCGGACCCTGGATCCACCTGAATGCGATTCACCTCAGATGATCCAATATATCCTGTAAGTACAAGGGTCGATTATGCTTCCCTTTAACCTGCATATCATCTGCCGTGAAGGTGATGCAGGGAGCATTTTAGGAGGCGTGAAGGCAATCCTCTACGTTTTCCTCCTTTGGCACCTGGGTCATGAAGACCTCAGCATTTGCTAGAGCCTCTTGTAGAGCTTCTCTGGTCGATTTGATAGCCTAAGAAGCTCGTAGAGAGTTATCCGCGCCGGGATGTTGGCCAATTGAGCCAAAACATCAAAGCGGTAAGGTGCCGTGGATCCTTCCGCTATGCCCTTCGAAAGAACTCGAGAAAACCGAATCTCTTTCTATTTCTCCACGGTTGCTTTGTGGAGGGTTTGGTTGGCTCTGCAGTTGGTTATGGAGGGGTTACTGCCATTTCTCCATACTGCTTCAAGTATGGCTGTCCTGAACGGGTTTCTGCCACCAGCGGACTGGGTTCTGCGGCCAGAACTATTGTCTCCTCTTCTTAGTCGGTTAGCGAGGGAACATCAGTTTCCGCTTCTCGAGAAGAGGCACACACCACATTGCAGGATGAATCCTTTGCTTTGCCTTTGGACTTCCTATTGGTTACAGTAGTCCATTGCTGGCCGTCAACAATGTCAGGGTGGACCCACATGATTTCCCCTCGAGGTGTGGGGACAGGTATCAGGCCTTTCTCTTGCTGCTGGTGAGGGTCTGTGTTGACCACTCTTAGCTCTCCTTTTGGAACAGGGATCACCCCCGACGGTGTTGGGGGTTGTCTTCCGAACTGGAGAACCGACGTCATATTAGCCGTCACCTTTTTCTGCTCTGGTCGGAGTTTCAATACCTCCGCGTCAATCAGAGCCTGAAGGATGTCCTTGAAGACGTAGCAGCTTTTGGTGGGGTGTCCCAACATCCTGTGATACAAGCAGTAGGTGGGATTGTCGTTTTACCGACTTCCTCGGGGCGCTTAGCTTCAGGGAGCTTCAGTCGGTTACTCTTGTTAAGCAGCTTGAAGAGCGAGTCGACATGCTCATCCTTAAAGGAATATTGCTTGTTGGCGCGTGGTTGGCTTGAAGAGCCACTCCCCTTGACCGGTTGAGGTTTGGCGGGAGATTTGGTCTCCGTTGCCAAGTTATCCTTCTGCTTTATTTGGAGGGATGTGTCTGGTGCACGTTTTGTTGACCTCTCCGGCCTGGGCTTACCTTCTTCTGCCCTGACGCGGGCGACAATCTCCTCAGCCTGTTCACCTTGTTGGACCAATTGCTTCCAGGTGCGGCTTTCAGCAACTCCTATCTGAGCAAGGAGTGAGGTTTGGAGATTGTGGCGGTATGTTTCCACCAGGGTGACTTGGGTCATGCCGCTCGGACATCGAAGTGCCACGTTCCGAAACCTTTCCACGAAAGATTTGACGGACTCTCCCTTCGCTGTTTAGTAGCCAAAAGGGTGGGCATTGTGACTTCCGAGTCATCTTCGAAGAAGCGTGTTAAAAAGAGCTTCTCCAAATCGCCCCAGTTCTTGACAGAGCCTTCTGGGAGTTTCATGAACCATTCAAAGGCTAGCCCTTTCAGGGTGCCGATGAACAGATGCGCCAAGATGGCATCGTTATCTACTACATTCCCTGTTTGGGATTTAAAGTAGTAGATATGTTGATTGGGTGACCCTTTCCCATCGAAGGCTTGGAGGGTCGGGGCCTTGAACTTGGGAGGGTACGGGACCAAGTCCCACTCGGCCGAATAAGGCCGGACCACTCCTGCTTCTTGGAGGCCTTTGCGGTTGGTAAGGGCCTCGAGGCGTTGCTCCAATCGATTCATTCTTCTAGAATGAATCTTTTCATGGTCTTGATCGTCCTTCCTCGTGATAAAGATTTAGACGAACTAGAAGTAGATTGCTCTTTCTTCTCAGAATGTTCGGAAGATGAGCTTTCTCCCTCTTTCTTTTGCCCTTAGACTTTTTAGGGGAGATTTCCTCCTGTCTTCGAGCAACTGCGCGAGCATCTGCTTGAGAGAGTCGATAGATTCCTGCTGAGCACGAATCATATCAGATTGTTCCTTCTGGATCTGGGCTTGTTGTTCCAAGCGCTTAGCGGTCTCCTTAGGAGTGCTCGTCATGTATGTGAAGGCTTCCTTCTCTATAGAAGAGTTTGAAGCCTACGACTCTGCAATGGCGGAATGCGAGTTATTAATCTCAATGCCCCGGGCCAGGGCATTGTAGTCAATCGGGGGAATGGCCCCAATCCGGGTGCGGGTGTGTCGGTACACTCCTTCCGGTTCAGAGTCAGACTCATCGGAGCTGACTGCAGGTTGTTTTCCCTGCTCCTGCTTGTCATATTTGCAGTGAGCTCTGGATACTCAGCGTCAGAGAAAACCCTCCGTCTGTGAGAGCGCCTTCTTTTGGCTGATCAGGGTCAGCTGTCTAACTAAAAGCTGCTGGTTCGCACCTGAACCGCAACGACACTCAGAGAGCATAGAGATGAGCCGTTGGCAGCAACATGATGAAGTGATTTGGTTAGCACTTCTTTTCTTCGTCAAGTAATCCCTTAGATCCGCGGGAAGAGGATCGAAGAGATTAGCCTCGCAACGTCGAAGGTGGGAGGCATCCTTGCGCTGTACAGCTTGGACGCAGGATTCAGAGACGCAGTTCTCGCGTCGCGGTTTCAGGACGCGTGTCTGGCGTCTCTGCTGAGAAGAGACGCGATTGTCGCGTTGCTGATTGGTGCGTCGGGGCAGAGACTCTTGAGAGAGAGCGGGCTGTTGGGCCCCACGCCTAAGGGCGCGTGCCTCCTGTACTTGACGAGTCGCGCAGGCTTCGCCTTGACGTCTGGTGAGTAGGGCTTTAGAGGAGCTAGCTTGGGGAGTCTCGCGTTTGGGCCGCCAAACGCGGACTTCGCGTGCTGGACGCGGCGCAGTTAAGACATCAGTTTGAACTTTGCGACCTGCCTCAGTTGGACAATCAGAAGTTCCAACTTGCAGTTGACGCGCACGCCTCCTTTATCGGCGTTCAGCGTTCCGGTTGCGCCGTGGCGGTTGAGAGAAACCAACGACGACCTGGTGCTGAGGGCAAGGGTGAACTGGCTGGACACCAGAGAGCTTAACCACGCGGGTCTCCTGAGAGACGTTGGCGCATGTGTCATGCTGGGCGCGTTTGGCCGCGACCTTCTTTTCAGCAGCCGCGCCTGAGACCACGCAGGTCTCCTGAGAGACGTTAGCGCGTGTGTCATGCTTGGCGCGGTTGGCCGCAATACCTTCACAGCGGCTGCGACTGAGAGAGTCTTGGAGTGGGTTCGGGGCAATTCCCCGTAGAGACCCTGCGGCAGACGCTGGTCCTTGGGCTCCTGGAGCCGGAAGAGAGAAACTCTTCATACTTTGCCTGGTCGAACTCGACGACGAGCGATTCAAACATCTTCCCTTTATAGAGGACATCACCTTGCGCCACGATTTGTTCGTCAGTAACAAATGAAGTCCCCAGCAGAGTCGCCATCTCTTGTACGCGTCGAAAAAGGCAAATTCGATTGCAAAATTCTTTTGATTGGATAGAAGATTACAACAGAACAGTATTCCGGTTACAAGGGAGGGATGATGTTGAGTCTTGAATCCTCCCTTTGTTTAATGCTCGGTTCTTCAGGTGGCGATGGAGAGTGAATCTTGTTCTCCGTTGACCGGGTGAATGTCAAGACCTTCAGGGGATCTTCTCTTCGGATGGCAGACAGAGTAACACAGCTCTGTCGACCAAAACTCTCAAAGAGATGATAGGCAAAGAGCAACTTGTACACAGCAAGTTAGCTAAAGAGCTGAACTCTCTCTCTCTGTGTGTCTCTCTGTCTCCGTCTCTCCTTTTTTTTGTTGTCCTCGTCCCCTATAGCGACTGGGCTATTTATAGAGGTTTTAGGGGTGAACGTGTCCCCTAGAAACACTCCATAATGGGGGCTAACTTTCCCGTTATGCGGGCGGTGACTGGCCCCATAACCAGGGCAGTTATAACCGAGGCGCGGGTTTCGACCCTCGCGCCTTGATGCTGAGACGCGGGTGTCGAGCCTCGCGCCTTGATGCTGAGACGCGGGTGTTGAGCCTCGTGCCTTAATGCTGAGACGCGGGTGTCGAGCCTCACGCCTTGATGCTGAGATGCGGGTGTCGAGCCTCGCGCCTTGATGCTGAGACGCGGGTTTGGACCCTCGCGCCTTGATGTTGGGACACGGGTTTGGACCCTCGCGCCTTGGCCAATATTAGCCTTGCGTCTAGAACTTGGAATTCTACTTTTTAATGGCTTGTCTTTTAGTGATTTTTAGACAACCTACAGTAGACAAATAACAATTTGCAATGATGACCACAAATTTGCTGTATATCCATATAGTATCTTGCAGTAATTTGCGGTTAAAAATATGGTGATGATTATGATTCACTTTGAGTGGTTTTCTTTCGAAATTGTGACTCAGCTGCATGTTCGACGTATGTGTCATTTTAGAGTCCTGAGGAGGATTACTTCCATTACTGATTTGTTGGATTTCACATGGGATCTTGATATCAGTTCTGTTTTCATTGAGGTGGATTCGACTTTTTCTGATACATGTGCCTCCCAAATTTACTATCAACTGCAGCTGATTCGTCACGGAGCCCAGCCCCACCTGCACCACTTTAGTTCAGAGTCTTTGGATTTGTTGCACGACCGACAGTTCCTCGACCACCACCATGGCCTGATTGAGATGCTTCATGCGCGACCCCACACTCGAAAGGGTCAAGATTTTCTCACCCCGGGGGAAATGATGAGGACATCACTCTGTTTGCTAGTTTATTATTATGCTTTAGTTTATTTGAATTTAGTTATTTTCTTTTATTTGAGAATTTAGTACCACATGGTTATGTTCTGAGAATGAACTTTAGTAAAGCCTATAAATAGGACTCAAGACCTCTCTTGTTGAATTATTAAATGATTGAAATTTAAATTTTCACTAAAAATTCTTAAGATTGTGATCTTGAGAGTACTGTAAGGGGTGTAAAGTTCAATCTTATGCAAGGGGTGTGAAGCCCAACCCTATCCAAATTCTTATTTCTCTTTCTCAAAATCCTAGATCCTTTTTTCTTTGAATTGAAGATGATTGTGATCCCTGTATTCTACAATATCTTTTCTCTCAGTTTGTGTCCTCTGAAGAAATTAAGATTCAGATCAAATATTCACTAGTTCCAGTGCCCAGTATTATAAATAGATTACAAGAGTTTGATCACATATCACAACTTCTCTCATCTCGGAATTCCCATGGCACATCTACTGTCAATGTTTCTACTGTTTCCAACTCTAGCCTTTCTCCCATGTTACCATGCAACCTCGTTGGTGTCTCCGACTTCCATATCCAACATCACCTTATCAAAACACAACAATAAGACCGATCGCCAAGCACTTGTCTCCTGTCAAGTCCATGATATCCAGTGATCCAAGGGGATCATTGGGCTTTTGGAACGACTCCATCCAATTCTTCCTATGGTTGTGCGTCACTTTGAGTAGCCGCTAACATCCTTAAAGGGTCGTATCTTTGAAGTTGAGCTCCCTTGCTCTGGCTGAATTTTATATCACCGGATTGATCTCTTCCACGACCAATTTCATGGATCCATCTCGCACCTCTTCTAGCTGCGGCATCTTGAATTCTAATTCTCTTGAAGGAAGTATTCTTGCAATTCTATCAAGTTGTTCGCAATTACAAAATATTACCATGCATAATGACACGCTCGGAGGTGAAAGTCCTTCAAACCTCGGTGATTACTTAGACCTTGAAAAGTTAAGCTTGACTGATAGTACTCTTATAGAATGTATACTACATTAGCAGACCTTTCATCTCTTTTTACTCTAGATTTGTCCTTTAACAATCTCAGTGGAGGCATTCCTGATGTAATACAGGATCGCAATCACCTTCAATTCAAAGAAAAAAGAAAAAAAATTAGGGTTTTGAAAAAAGAGAAATTAGGATTGAGAGAAAAGAACAAGATAAATATGGGCTTTACACTCCTTGCGCGGGCTTCATACCTCTTACTGAAATCACCTAGAGGGAGGTGAATAGGTGATAATACTAATCTAGAAACTAAATGCGGAAGCTAAAACAAATTTACAACACACTTAATACAACCAACAAGTGTAGCCGAATTCCCCGTGAAGGGCTCTGGACTAACTCCTCTTGATTCCCCTAGATAAGGGTTGAGGTGCTATATGAAGCTCTTGTGGTTAAGTATAAGTGAGGCACACACAAGCAAGCCAAGCATATAAAGATGAACAATGTGAAATAATGCAAGGCACAACACAAGCAAATATGATATAATGATAAGAATGATGCTTTGCACAAATAAAAGAGAGAGAGTTAGAGAGACAATGGATCAAACGCGAATACAAAGATATGTCCGAGGTTCGAGCCCCTAGCTCTACGTCCCCGCCTTCACCGAGAAGGATTTCTAATCCACTATCTTGTCCACCGAGGACTCCCACCGAGGGAACCTCCACCGAGGAGGATTTTTACAACAAGGGAGTACCGAACTCCTCTCTTAAACACCGCCTCACAACCGAGGGGTAGCCCCGTAGCCAAACAACAACCAACACCTCTACCGAAGAGGGTTACAACAAATCAAACTCTACCTCTCACTAGAGGGAGCAAACACAAGCCTCAACCTCTACCAAAGAGGGAGCAAACCAAACACCCGATCAACCTCTACCAAAGAGGGATACAACAAAAGTAAGGGTGTTTACAACTTGGAGGCTACAACAACCTCAAACAATCTCTTTTTCCACAAAACAAGATCCTAATAGAATAGGATAGAAGATAGCTCAAGTGGATATCAAGGTGTTTTTGGAAAGCAAATAACAAAGAAAAACTACTTGAGAAATCTCTTGTAGATGAGAGAAATGAAAATCCAAAACAATATCCCAAAAACTTAGTTTTCTTTGATTTTCCAAAACCCTTGAAAAACAATAAAGATGAAATCTTTAAGCTCTAAAACACTTTTTAAAACTTGTAAAAATACTTCAGAAAAATAGGAATTTTGCTCTTGAAAATCTTATCTAAATTCCCAAAGAAATGGGGTTTATATAGGCCAAACAGAAAACTAGCCGTTAGGCTGATCTGTCAGCCTGACAGGCCTGCGGTCGACCGCCAACGGTCATAAATATGACCGTTGGGGCTTCAGGTCGACCGCCCAGATACAGAGAGCACTGCTCTCTGGTCCGGTCGACCGCCCGGTCGACCGGCCCATGTGTCTGCCAGACGTGCACAAGGCTGTGTACGTCGGTCGACCGCTCGATCGACCGGCCCTTGGTTCGGTCGACCGTGCGGTCGGCCGACCTGGCCTGTCAGCCACTGTTCTGGGTCAGAAACTAGGGTTAAAAATTATTTCTAAAAATTCTTTAAAAACTTCTAAAAATCCCCAAAAATAGTTTTATCATTTTGCGTTGATATATAAACATATGATAAAAATTTCAACTCAAATATCAAGCAATTTGAATTATTTTTGTATTTTAACATTTTTACCAAAAACCAAAACTTGTATTTTATCAAACTTTGATTTTTCAATAGGAAATCTGATTTTCCTAAAACTCATTGAATTACAAAAATATGATATTAAACACATTGAAGTATGTTGCATATGGACATAAGTCCAATATACATGAAACATATATATCATAGTTTTTGTCTTTAATCCAAAAATATGTTTTATTAAAAATACCAAAACATAAAACTACATGAATAGGTATGTCAAACAAAGTTTGTATAAGTCATGTAAGCATATATGTATATAGAGCACATCTAATATACATAAAAACAAAGTAAACTTGTTTTGATCAATCTATTCATGAAAACTAAATCCAAACATAAAACATGTGTGTTGTGCACTTGAGCATATCAACTATTCTTATCTTTACAAATGGATCTAAACACACTAAACTATGGATACCTAAGTCTTCTTGACGATCTTCATCTTCAAGTCGACCCGATCCAAAACGTCGTGATCCAACGAGCAAGGCTATGTATGATCTTGATGCTCGAGCCCTGGAATCACCATGTGAAAGCTTTCAAACTCTTCTTTTTGAAGCAATCACCAACTAATATCTTGTTACATGATCTGAAACTTAAATCACAAGATTATTAGTAAACATAACTACATGAGTTAATCATCATCAAAACTAGAGTGGAAGGCCTCCGGGCCAACAATCTCTCTCTTTTTGATGATGACAAAACTCATAGAGTTATATATGCATGGAGTAAAGTTAAGCTTCAAAGAAGCTCCCTCTTAACTCATGCATAAACAAATAAACAATAAATATGCAATGAATGACAATGCATAATCATGCATAAACAATAAAAGGCTCTAGATATCTATGAAATTTTCAAAAACAAATAAACATGTTCTAGATACCAATTAAAAAAATCTAGATACCAATTAAACTTAATATATGCAAAAACATAACTATGCATATAAAATTCAAACTCAATCATGCATTTTTTTTTATATGCATGTTAAACTCTCAAATAATTCTCCCCCTTTTTGTCAATCATCAATAAAGGGGTAAAAACCAAAACCAAATCAATAAATATTTTTTTCTCCCCCTTTTTGTCTAAAACAAAAAATATCAATATAGGGGTGACAATCAATTAAGATTTCAATTGAAAATATGTCAAAGTAGCATCTTGATACCAATTAAAAGTAAACATAGATCAATAAATAAATGGTATATGCTATATACATTCATGAAGAGTAAGATGTGAAGCTCTCTACATAGATACATTACATGAAGGAGGGATGACTAGCCCTAATTCACATAACGTACACTATGCAATGCATAAGAGGAGATGTGAAGCTCCCCCTACACACGTGTACCACATAAAGAAGAGATGTCAAGCTCCTCAATACAAGATACACTCAACATGAATCTATATGTAGAAGAGATGTTAAGCTCTCCTTGCATATAGGCAATTCAAATCAAAACTTTTGTATTTATTTTTAAACAAAATTTTGAGATACCAATTTTAAAACATTCAAATAAACATCTTGATATCAAAAGAGAGTATTTTTCTTTTTAAGTATATGATATCAATTTAAAATTTTATTTTCTATCATAAAGCAAGGGAGTAGAGATACAAATACCAATTGAATTATGAAAATCGAATTTCTCCCCCTTTATGAAATACCAACAAAAATAATGCGTAAGCTCGAATTAAGATACCAATTGAAAAATTGAATCAATTGAAACAAAGTTGAAACTCAAGCTTTAGCATAAACAAAATTTTGTGCTTAAAACTATAGGGATATAATAAGCACAAATAAAACATATATATGTATGAAAAGTTTAATATCAATTGAAATTGATACTATTGGAATTAAAAAACATACATACATACAAACATATATGAGTATACAAGAAAGGTCAAAATTGATACCAATTGAAAGAATCCAATGATATCAATTGAAACAACAATAATATCAAAGTATAACTGATATAACCTATCCTCCCAATCATGTTCAAGTTTAAAATAATTTTCAATATAAAGCATACATGAGCATGATCTCCCATCATCCGCCCTTTCGATGGTAGGTGTACGCGCCGGAAAGAAGAGGTGACAGTGATGGGTGTAAAGATTTCCTTGAATCAAATGAAACTATTACAACCAGACTTTTCCTTCCAGTTACAAGGGAGGGAGGATGTTGAGTCTTGAATCCCCCCTTTGTTTAAGGCTGGGTTCTTCGTGTGGCGGTGGAGAGTGAGTCTTGTTCTCCGTTGACCGGATGACCGTCGGGACCGTCGGGGGATCTTCTCTCTGGGTGGTAGAAAGAGTAACACAGCTCTGTCTACCAAAACTCTCAAAGAGAAGGTAGGCGAAGAGCAGCTCGTACGCAGCAAGCTTGACGAAGAATCTTCTCTCTCTCTTTGTTAATGATCTCCTCTTTGATGCCTGATCCTTCTTTTTTTTTTACCGCCCCCCTCTTCTCTGATTGCCGATTGCCGATTGTCGATTGCCTCTACCTCATAGCAAACGAGGCTATTTATAGAGGTCCTAGGGGGTGAACGTGCCCCCTGAAAACGCTCCACAATGAGGGGCCACTTCCCGCTACTTGTGCGGTGACTGGCCCCGTAATCCGGGTGGTTACAACTGAGGCGCGGGTTTAGACCCACGCGCCTTGTTGCTGAGACGCGGGTGTCGAGCCAACGCGCCTTGATGCTGAGATGCGTGTGTCGAGCCAACGCGCCTTGATGCTGAGACGCGGGTGTCGAGCCAACGCGCCTTGATGCTGAGACGCGGGTGTCGAGCCAACGCGCCTTGATGCTGAGACGCGGGGTCGAGCCAACGCGCCTAGAACTTGAGACTCTGCTTTTATTGGCTTATCTTTTAGTGACTTTTAGACAGCCTACAGAACCCCCTCCAAAGTTTTCGATATTCCGCAGTTAACTGGAACGGATTTCGAAATACTTTGGACTCTAGCTGAATTCACCTTCATGACTGGACTGTTGATGCTCCGGGTTCGATCTTATCTGGAGTTGGTCTTCATGAGTGTACTGTTGAACTCTTTGAAACCACCAGAGTTGATCGTGTCGAGTGTCTAGATACACAGTCTAAACCTCCCCGATTGCTTTTTAAGTCTGTCGTGGGTGTGCTTTAAGCCAAGAGTGGTTGGTCTTCTGCTTGTGCCAGTGTACTGTTGAACTGATTTGCAGAAGCAGGAGGCCGAACGCAGGTTCCTTTTGAAAAGCAGAGATGGTACTGCTTTAAAGACGCGACTTCCATAGGGTGCGTCTTTTGGCAATGAAAACGCGACTGATCTTCCATAAGGCAGACGCGATGTTAGGCCCGCTTGGACGGACGCGGACTTAGGAAAGACGCACCTCTAATAAAGACGCGATTTTCTGAGCGCAACGCGACTTTCTGGGTGCATTTATGGTGGTGCTGACGGGGCACGACCATCGAAGAGGCGTGTCCGCTGGGTGCGAATCTGTGCCATGTCATGATTGCGCTGCCAGTTGGCCTGGGGGAACCGGCGGGATTTCACCTTTTGGCGCGCGGGTTATGATTGCGCTGCCAGTTGGCCTGGGGAACCGGCGGGATTTTCACCTTTTGGCGCGCGGGCTTCCCGGTTCATTAAATGATTCACTCCACGTGTCAAGCGATGACTCGCTGCAGGGCTACGGTGCGCGATCTTCGCTGCAGAGAAATTGATTTGCTCCACGTGTCAAGCGATGACTCGCTGCAGAACTAATCGAGCCACGCGCCGCGTATCTTCGCGAATCCTTGTACCTATAAAAGGCAACAGTTGGAGAGAGATCTCTTCTTCTCCGAACGCACTTGCTTAGAGAATTAAGAAAGAGAATTTTTCTTCTCTGTTCATCTCTTGAACTATTCAACTCCGTTACTGGATTTTTGAACGGTTCATCTCCATTACTAGCGATGGCACCCAAGACCAAGCCAACCGCATCGTCCTCAAAGGCGACCGTCGCCGAGGCCCAAAGGGGCGCTTCCTCTGCGCAGGGCATTGTTTTCCGAGGTAAAATGCCATTTAGGTTAAACTTCACCATTACTGGAAGTTTGAGGAACCCTAAAAGACATCTTTTTGGAGGAGAACCATTAACACAGGATATGAACCGGTTTGATTCTCAGACGCGGTCTCAGACGCAGTCTTTGAGTTGATAACCAAGGCGCGGGTTTGAGGTCCTGGTGCCAGTGGGCTGTGCACTTCGGATCCTTCACTTAGAATATTTCTAATTGTGAAGGGTTCGGACACGGTCTTGGTTTGCAGAACGCGGATTTAATCCTTGCGTTCTGTGCCATCAGCTACCGATTTTGATGAATCTGGCACCTGAGTCCAAGCACTTAGAATTAGAAATTTTTGTAAGTCTTGGTTTGCAGAACGCGGATTTGATCCTTGCGTTTCTTTCACCTTGACGCGGATTTGTAGGCCTGGACGCGGATTTGATAATTCCTGCGTCCAGTATCTCTTCTGCGTCTGGGCGTGGATTTGCAGGTCTGGACGCGGACTTGATAATTCCTGCGTCCAGTATCTCTTCTGCGTTTGAACTGCAGACACTTGGTATTTTTTTCTTCTTATTTCGGATAAGATGTCTGATCAAGTGCCTTTTTCTTTTGCAGTGCCACACCCTACTGCCCTACTCGCCAAGAATCGCTATTTTGGACATGTAGGAGGTGCCGACCATAATTTGACCTTTGTGCTGCAAAGGACTGTACCTGTGACTGCTGACTGGTCGCAGGAGCGCAAGAAAAGGCTTTCTGATGTTGACAGGACAACCCTTCGGGCGCTTATGACTGATGCAGCATTCCAAACGGATGCTCGCGTCAAGCTAGAGAAGCCTGCCTTCTTCTTCGGAGATCGTATTGGCGATGGCGGCTATTCCACGTATGATGGGAATTATAGATGGCTCCGTCAGATAGGGGATAGAAGATTCTTTCTTCCAGACATGGAGAGGATGTTCCCGCTGTCTTACCTCCAGCACATGTCCGTCCCGCGGAAGATGAAATGGGACGTTTCCCGCTACGTCCCTGATGTTACCCTCGGTGACTTGGGCTCCCAGAAGGTATACCGTCATGACAGTCATGATAGGGCGGTTCTCGGCCTGTTCCCCGGGTCGCGCAAGTCTGATCTCCCAGTCGGGGAGATACCAAAACTCGGCACTACTTTCCTCAACTCGTTCATGCAAGTAGAGGGTGATTATCCGGTCGAGTTTCGCGCGCCCGGGTGGGTTCATACCACTGAGAAGTATTGGTGGTACAGGATGGTGAGCTTCGTCCTTGCCAATCTTGGAGATCTGCTGGAGCATGTGGGGCTGTATTCAGCGGTCAGGGCCGTGCAGTGGGGAATCCAGCCGAGTTCTCAGAACTTCTTCGGGATCCTGGAGCGTTACAATCCTTTGACGGGGACATTCTTCACCCCGGTCGGAGAGATGGGCCTTGCCCTGCACGAGTTGTATGAGGTCTCGGGCTGGCAACAGGGGATTCTCCTTATGAGGAATATATCCCAACCACCGAGGAGCTCAACCATATAAAGGAAAGGTCTCCTCAAATGTACGAGACTTATTGGGAAGTGTTATGCCACTTTCATATTTGCGGCCAGCTAACCACTTTGAGGTCGGGAGGAGTCAAGCAGCTGTCTTGGGCCAGCTACTTATTTAACGGTGTCAACAAGAAAGACCATCCGGTCACCTGACTGGTTCCCAGCTCCGACGAGGAGATTGAAGACAGGATCACCCAGTCTCCTGAAGGCTTCTACACCACAGTTTCGAACGAGGACGGTTTCGAACCTGATATGGTTTTCGAAAGCTTTCATAATCAAGCCCGGATTCCTATCTCCGATCGAGCACTGTTGGCGGCCTTCTTGATGCTATGGTTGAAGCGCTGTGTGGTGCCCACGCTGCCACACGAAGTCATTGTCGCCGATGTAGTGTATCCGGCGGTGCTCCTGGCCTATGGTAGACCCGTAGCCCTTCTCCCGGCCATGGTGGCTGGCATTCAGAGCGGGTTGCGGGCGTTAACCCACAGCTTCTGTGAGGCGGGAAAGGCTGTCGACTCTCAGGGGAAGCCGATCGTTGATGCAGAGGGGAAGCCGACGGTGAAACGCCCCAACCCTCGGGTCGAGTTGCCATACACATACCTGATGGCTTGGTATGTGATGCACTGTCCCTCCTTGATGACGCCGGTGCCCTGGAGTGAGGGTTTTGTCCCTTTCGTGCAGCGGTTGGAGAGTTCGGACTGGCGTAATTCTTACATATATTATGTCCGGAAATGCATTTCAGATGCTACGAACTACCAGCTGAACCGCTGCTTCCCCGAGATCCCTGGTGCATCTTTCGGGGATCTATTTATTGATTCTGCAGGCCCAGATGACTACACGAAGCTGTCCGCGGGAGTTTTCTGGTGGTTGGTCAATATCCGGCCCGGGTATGTGCTCTTCCGACAAGGGACTTCATGCACGATCGAGCCGTATATGCCGAGTCGTTTTGCCCGTCAGTTCGGCTATGATCAACTCTACGTTGGCAATCCCAATGCCCAACTCGCCTTCGACGGGAATTTGTTCGAAGGTGCTCGGGCTTGGTATTACAGCGTGGCCGGAGGGACGGAAGCAACTTTCCGCTTGCCTATCGAGGGGCCAAAATGCCGTATGAGCTTCAACTTCTGCACCTGGTACTTCCAGGTCAACCAGACACCATACTTTGTTCCGGAGTATTCATGCATTGAGAGTATCAATGCAAATCTCGAAGCAAAGTCGGGGTCCGGGAAACGCTCGCGAGGCGTTGAGCAGTATCTGAAGGCTCTGAGGGAGGTCGGGAGAAGGTCAAGGTAGGAGCCGCGAGCAACAAGGGCGGAGTCGCGACCAACAAGTGCGGAGCCTCGACCAACTAGGGCGGAGCCGCGACCAGCCAGGGCTCGACAGGCGGTGGGCAAGCGTCGTCAGGGCTCTACTTCCACTGCTGAGCCTGCCCCAAAGAAGGTTCGGAGAGGCTTGACGGCGGCAGTTTCTCGATCCGCGGACATCCCTTCTGGTGTTGGGGAGCCGGGGGAGGAATAGGTGGACAAGGATGACACTCCCTTAGTCCATGCCCACAGGTTACACCGCAGGAGCCTCAGGATTGCAGAGGAAGGGGAGCCCGCGGATAGGCCCACCGCCACTGACGAGACCGAGGAGCTCGAGGTCGATATAATGACCGGATGCGATGTTGAGATTCCGGGGATCTCAGCTCAGCCTGAGTCTTCCTCAGCTCAGAGGAGGGATGAGGCACAACAGCCTGGGTCTCCTTCTGTCTTCGTCTTCAGTCCTCGGATGGTTGACCCCAGTCCTACCACTGGGGTGTTTAGAGACAAGGTACCGGCTACCGAGGCCTCTCACGTTGAACTGTCGTCTTCCTCATCCGACACGGAAAGCGACTTTGAGGATGAGATCGACTATGGTGACGAACCTGCTCCTCCTGATCCGAGCAAATTCTCACACATCTCGGAGGAGGAAATACATGGGTGTGGGCCGGCGACGACGTCACCACCAGCGGTTGCTGCTGCTGAAGGTACTCTTTTCACCTTCTGGCCTGATCTCCCTTTTCATTTTGAAGAGGAGGCCTTAACATTCTCCTTTTATGCTGCAGGATTGGCTGAGGATACCGAGGCTGCAACCTCCTCGCATATCGAGGAGATGGTGCAAGAGTTGACCCAACCGGAGGGAGTCGAGACTCTAGCCGCCGGGATGCCTCCAGAGAAGGCAACGACTGAAACCGGGGAGACTTCCACTCCGCGGGATGATGAGGCAACCACTGAAGCCAGGGAGGCTTCTACTCTGCAGGGTTCGATGCCTCCAGAGAAGGCAACGACTGAAACCGGGGAGACTTCCTCTCCGCGGGATGATGTGGCAACCACCGAAGCCAGGGAGGCTTCTACTCTGCAGGGTTCGCCCAAGGATTCGACACTTCTGGACCTCCAGCTTGGTAAGGAAGTTTTGATGTCTTGACTGTTTCTCTCTTCACCATTATGGCTAATGTTGAAATAATTTGCAGAGAGAACTGAGGGGGCCCAGGTAGAGAGTCTGGCGATCAGTGTCCCTCCAGAAGGCCATACGGCTCAAGCCTCGGCTGAGGTTTTTGAGGAGGCCGAGCTCACTACCCTGTCGTCAGCTGTGGTGGTTCCTGCAGAGGTGGTACCCCCAGAAGCGCCAGTGCTGCTCTTGTTCCTGCCGTATCCGTGGTCAGCTCGACTCTTGCGCCAACAAGGGGATCGGGGAGCACTTCGGATGATGATATCATGGAGCTTTTGACACGCCAGGCGGTGCAGCAGTTCCTTAGCTCGATGCGAACATGCATCGACTTTGTCCTGACTAGGGGTAGCTCCCTTGAGTTCGCCCGATGTTTCTCGGGAACCAGGTCGAGAACATCAAATTGGCTGGAGGCCCTTCGCTAGCTCAGGCAAGTTAGCTGCTGGTGGATCAGCTGGGACAGCACCTGAGGGAGCTTCGATCCCTGGAGGACGATGTCGGTTCATCTCATGAAGCCCAAGAAGCGCTGAATAGGCTCCTTGTCGCTCAAGAGCAGGAGCGAAAAGAGGTGGAGGAAAAGATAGCCGATAACACTCGCCTTCTTGAACGTGTCCAGGCTGATCACCAAAGGCTGGCGATTGAGTCCGAGGAGTCAGAGACGATCATACAGGCTGCAAAGCAGGCTATACTTGACTCTCGGGCTGTTATAGCCAGAGCTGAGGCCATGATCATCTTCAACGAACAGAGGCTTGCTACCTCTGAAAAGAGGTTAGCAGAGTTAGAGGTTGCCAAGGCGCAAGCTGAAGCGGACCTCTGTGTTCGTTCGTCCGAGCTGGAATCCCTCCGAGTGCAAGCGCAGGGATTTTTGTCTGAAACGGATCTGCGGGCCCGAGCTCTCATGGAGGTTGAGAAGGCGCGCCAACATAAGATACATCGCCTTAGGGAGCAAATCCGTTCTTTGGCGGACCAGGACTTGTAGCCTTTTCTTTTTTTTTCTTTTTTTTTTAGAAAAGGACACTCTGTTCACCAAGAGTGTTTTGTATTAACTTTATCATTTTTGATATAATAAAAGTCTTTGAAGTTTTTTGGATCCACCTCCTTTGCTGCCTTGCTGTGGATGAATTCGACTTTTTGATCACAATCTTTGATTAACTGACTGTGAATGCTGAACTTAGGTGAGACTAAGTTCTTTAAATGAAACGCGGCGTTCGACCCATAGGACCTTAGGCAGGACTAAGCTCTTTTGACGAGACGCGGCATTGGTTCATAGGGACTTAGGTGGAACAAAGTCCTTTTGATGAGACGCAGCGTCAATCCTTAGGGAGACGCGGTCATCAGGTCATAAGAACTCAGATAAAACTAAGTCCTTTTTGATGAGACGCGGCATTGATCCGTGAGGACAAACGCGGCTTTGAGTAACGCGAATTTGTCCTGTCAATGAAGACGCGACTTGAGCGGATGCGAGGGACGCAGCCTTGTGTATTTTCCACTAATCTCAGAATGGACTAAGTGCTTTCCCTTAGAAAGGGCCCCGTTTGCTGAAGGGACGCGACTTTGAGTCACGCGGACGCTCCTCTAAAACACGGGTGAACGCCTTCCAATTTGAGAAAGGGGACGCGGATTCTTGGACGCGGCTTTCCCATCTGCGTTTAATGCAGCCGGACGCGGCTTTCCCATCTTTGTTTAATGCAGCCTGACTTAAAGATTTTACGAGATCTTTGACCGTCAAGTCTTCGCTGACGATTGAACGTCCAGTCTTCGCTGACGATTGGGAAATCGGGTCATCCGTTGTTTCCCGAAGCAGTTGCCCATGCATCGGTTTTTCATTGGACTTGGGCGTTAATGCCCTTTAATGCAAAACCGGCGCTGACAGTTTGAGATCAGCGCCTGCGACGCTTCCCGAAGCGACGTTCCACGCGTCAGCCTCCCATTGGGCTTTGACGGTCGTGCGGTCATTAAGGCCGGCGGTTTTAATTAATGAACCATTAATGACCGTTATCAGGAGTTGCCTATAAATAGGACTCACCCCCTCTCTTTAACAGCGGCTGCTTAGACCGTGCTCTGTTTGAGAACGAGTACTCTGAGGGACTCTGCCTTCTCCCTTCAAGGACCCTATCAGGGGTTTGCCTCCATGGATGAAGGTGCCTCTGTGGATGAAGATGACCCAGAGCTTTCATGCCTCTGTTTGGTCTCTTCAATGGATTACCACTGTGAAGTGATTTCAATAGCAGGAAGCGTCTCTTTGAGCACTTTTAACGTCCGCGTCTCAACACAGATAGTTCAACTCTTAATAGAGGCTTCTGCGGGTATACCATGCCCACTTACCATGACATTTTGGATCCAACCAAGTTTGAATTTTAGTATACCTCTTAAAGAGATATCATCTGGACCTTCTTGTGAAGTCGTGGTTGGTGCATTCCTTCTGGAATTTGCGCCGCCGACTTAAACTTCCTTAGACGCGAGTACAGAAGTCTTTGGTACTTGGCCGCGGCTTTACTCATGAAGCTCGCGTTTTAAGGCCACTGACTTGGATGAATTCCAACTCGGGTTGAAGGCTTCAGACCCGGATTTTGCAACTCATGTTCCTCCAACAGAGAGATGGCAATTTTCGGCGTCTGACTCTCTGCGCACCTTATATCTTAGACGCGGATGTGGAGTTAAGTCGCGTTTGCATTTTGTGTGTATCACAGTCTCGTTCGCGTCTGTTTTTATTGTCGCAGGACTCTGGCTCGCTGCGCGGATCATTCCCGCGTCTGCGGCCTTTGAAAATAGCCGCGTCTGTGACTTAGTTTTCTTCTGTTGAAGTGTACTAAGCTCTGAATTGTCTGATTCCCTGTTTGCTTTTTTGCAGGTAGGCTTGGTCATTCTTCTTCATGTTCGCTAAGTCCGTGGGAGAATATATCGGACGGCGAACTTGTTCGATGTTCATCCACAAGGGAATATATTATGGTCCTCGTCGTCCACAAGGGAATATATTATGTCCCTGACGAGGACTCGACTCTCGCCAAGGTCTCTTCAGATCTACTGCACCAATCATGCCTGCTGGCAAGAGATGGTCAGGGTAAGTATGGCGGCGAGGAGGTTACGGTGGACACAGCGGCAGATAGGATCCTCTTCCTCTCCCATTCCAGAAGTGACATCGAGGACTTTCCATGTCTGCTGGATGGCCTGCTGGGGAAAGGGATGCTCATGAACGAAGGGTTGCCGGACTTTCTGCTGCCACCGGACCTCAAGAACACCATTGCTCTTAGCTTAGTCAGCTAGGGCTCTTTCGATGTTTACATCATGCATCATCCTGTACTTGGAATCAGATGCGGCTTCAAGGAGTGAGTGCAACCTCTGAGAGAGAGAGGGACTTCTTTGTACTCCTTAATTGTAACACTCCATCTTATTGTAAGAGAGCGTTTTGACTGTAACACTCAATCTTATTGTATAAGAGAGCGTTTTTGTATCACTTTCATATGCTTGGAAATAAATAAAAGTGACACTTCTCTTTTTGCCTCTTTCATGTCTTGAACTTTTTGTCTTCAGTTAGACGCATAGAAGCAAAGAGTCTTTGACTTTGTCAAAATTATGATGGTAATTTTAATAAGTCAAACTTTTGTGGAGAAAGATCCTATTTCAGGAACTCTCATGATACTGTCAGAGGTGTAATATTAACTTGACAGAGATGAAATTTTTGATGGACCTGCCACTTTATAAGAGAAAGTGACAAGTAGAATTGGTACCCCCAGGGAGGGTGAACTTTTATCAAGTGTTTGGGATTAACTTGATTGAGCTCGACTGGGGATTTGATGGAAACACTGTTGATGGTGTAGTATTAACCTAATAGTGTTTTTAGGTAGACTTGTTATTCTGTTGAAGAGAATAACAAGTTGGACTAGACTCGTGGGGAATCTAGGAAAGTTTGTTACTGTCAGAGGTGTGATATTAACTTAACGGATCGAAAGTGGTCTTGTCAGAAGTGTAATGTTAACTTGACAAGGATGTGAGTCAGAGGTGTGATATTAACTTAACTCAGAAGTGTCACTGTCATAGGTGTAATGTTTAACTTGACAGTGAGGTAATGCTAGAGGTGTAATGTTGAACTTGGCATTGGTCATCTCGGCTTGCATAAGGAAGTCCGAGGGAAAGTCATGGCCATAGGTGTATTGTTGAACTTAGCAATGAATTGGATGCTAGAGGTGTGGTGTTAACTTAGCATCATCCATTTCAGCTTCGGTGTGGAAGTCTGAAGAAAAGTGACTGTCAGAGGTGTAATATTAAACCTGGCAGAAACTGGATTACTGTTTAGAGGTGTGGTGTTAAACTTTAACAGTAATTTGTCAGAGGTGTGATATTAACTTGACAAAGATTGACTCATGATAAGAGTAATTTGAGGGCCTGTCATTCTATTGGTGAGAATTGACAAGTGAAAATTTGGAGTGCCAGAGGTGTAGTGTTAACTTGGCAAATTTGAAAGTTCGATACTCCGTGTAGAGTTGACAAGCAAAATTTGTACTCGACAAGGAATATTGAAAAGTTTCCATTACCAGAGGTATAGTGTTAACTTAGTAATGGTTGTATTTTGTAGACCTACCATTCTGTGGATGAGAATTGGTAAGGGATTTTGGAGGAAGGAGTGGAGCCAAGTCCACTCAGGATTTTTAGCAAACCCTCAGCTGTCAACGGATTTGAGGTGCTTTTACCAACTACCGTTTGAGTTGGGCTAGCCATGCTATTCCCCTCAGCATGATGAGTTGTCGAAGACTTATGTTAGGCTTAGAAGCCAACATTTTCTTCTATCCTTAGCCGTCGGGGGCGTCGGATGTTATAATGAAGAAATTCTTCTTACTTTGATCAGAGGTGTACTTTTAACTTGATCAGCGGGAGAATACCATCTAAGGATAGTATTTCTTCAGGAACCTGCCATTGATCGGCATCATGAGTGTATCGCCATTCGAGGTTATGAGGCGATATGACCCATTTGAGTAGACTGACTCTACTACAAATGGTCCTTCCCATTTGGGTTGGAATTTTCCTTTTGTCTTGTGCGTCATTACCATGGGTCTTCTGACGGCTAAGAAAAGATCGCCTTTCTTGAAAGTTCGCATTTTAACTTTCTTGTTGAAGGCTCTGGTAATACGAGCTTGGTAGAGCTTGATTTGCTGTTGGGCCTGCAGACGTTTATCATCTAAGGGCTCCAGTTCCTGGAGTCGCTGTCGATGCTTCTCCTCTGTTGTCATCTCCGCTGTCAAGGCAACGCGTAGAGATGGAATTTGGATCTCTAGTGGGAGCACGGCCTCACACCCATAGACCAAAGAAAATGGCGTAGCTTTAGTTAGGGTTCGCACAGTTGTGCGGTAAGCCCATAAGCATTCACCCAACTTGTCGTCCCAGTCTCGTTGACTTTTCGAGACGAACTTTTTGAGAAGCTTGCCAATAGTCTTGTTGAAAGCTTCTGCGAGGCCATTAGTGGCAGGATAGTATGTCGTTGAGGACACACTCTGGATTTTGAACTTAGCGCAGAATCTCTGGAAAGCCTGGCTGATGAACTGAGGCCCATTGTCATGGACAATTTGCCAAGGTACACCGAAACGGTAAATAACGTGGTGTTTCACGAACTTGATCACGTTCGACGACTTGACTTCCTTCAAGGGAATGGCCTCAGCCCACTTAGAGAAGTAATCGGTTATTGTCAAAATAAACCAATGTCCTTTTGATGATGGTGGGCTGATAGGACCAACCACGTCTATGCCCCACATTTCAAATGGCCAGGTAGAGGCCGTAGAGTGGAGGTACCCTGGTGCTTGATGGATGAAATCGCCGTGCACTTGGCAGGCGTGACATCTCTTGGCATAAGTGACGGCATCGGCAATCATCTTGGGCCAGTAGTAAACCAATCTTTGGAGTCGATGTGCCAGTTTTGGGCCAGGTTGATGGGCTCCACACATGCCGTCGTGGGCTTCTTTCAATACCTCTTGAGCCTCCTTTGGTAAGAAGCACCGGAGCAAGATCCCGTCATGCGATCGACGATACAATGTTCGCGTAATCGCATTATAATAGAATTTGGGGGCTTTCCTTCTAATGGCAGCCGCCTCTTTGGTGTCTTCAGGCAGAATGCCGTATAAGACGAAATCAATGTAGGGAATCGCCAGTCTCTAAGCTCTGGACCGGTTGATGCTTCAAGTGCTTCTTCGCGGTGACGACCTCCCGTTGACTCCTGATAGTCCTCGAGAGCATTTCTCGGGCAATACAGGTCGTGGCTGTAGACGAATATCTTCTCCATTGCTCCAGCTGGAAGAGCTAAGGAGGCAGCCAGGGATGCAAGTGCATCTGCGTGCGCATTTTGCCTGCGCGGTATATGGTCGATGTAGAAGCTTGTAAACCCCTCGGCCATGCGGATAGTCGCGTTGTAATAGGGTTCTAAGTCTTCATGTCTGACCTCGTACTCCCCGCGAACTTGGCTGACGATGAGCTTGGAGTCGCCATATGCCTCGAGATTTTTAACGCCAATCTCTTCGGCGAATTGCATCCCAATCAAAAGAGCGTTGTACTCCGCCACATTATTGGAACAAGGCTCAGTTAATGAGACAGCTCGGGGAATCACATAATTTTGTGGGGATACGAGTACTACTCCTACCCCTGCTACTACGTGTCCCCTTCGGGCTGTTCTTGATGCACCGTCGAAGAAAAGTTGCCATACTGACTTTCGAACGATGTTTGAGTCAGGCAGACTTCAGCAACTTCATCTGGGAGATCCTCGTAGACTTTGGCTGCCCTCGGATCTGGGTGCTCAGCTAGGAAATCCGCGACTGCTTGTCCCTTAATGGCCTTTTGTGGTAAAAAGCGCATCTCATATTGGGAGAGCAATATGACCCATTTTTCCAGTCGGCCATTTAGCGATGAAGGTTTAGTCATAAGTAACCTCAGGGGGTTGACTTTTGATATGACGTTTATAGTTTGGCCTACCAGATAGTGTCGCATTTTCTGGATAGCGAACACCGGTGCCAAACATTCCTTCTCGATCGGGTTATACCGATGTTCGGCTCCGATCATTGTTCTACTCAGATAGTAGATTGCTTGCTCATGTCCTTGATCGTCATTCTGAGCTAGTAGAGCTCCCAAAGAATGATCCATCGCTCGGACGTATACCAGGAAAGGCTTTCCGGATACCGGAGCTGCAAGGACTGGTGGTTGGGTGAGGTATTGTTTAATTTCTTCGAACGCTGTTGGCAAGCGTCGTCCCAAATGAACGAGACACCCTTCTTCATTAGCTTAGTGAAGGGTTGGCATCTTCCGGAGAGGTTTGAGATGAACCTACGGATGTACGCCAATCGTCCTTGCAATCCCCTGAGTTCCTTGAGATTTCTCGGAGGTTGCATCTCCTGGATAGCGCGAACCTTTTCCGGGTCTAAGTGAATTCCGGTGGATGTTACAACAAATCCTAAGAATTTGCCACTGGCCACCCCCAGGAAGGACTTTGTGGGATTCATCTTCAATTGATGAGCCCGCATGATGTCGAAGACCACCTTCAGGTCTGCTATGTGATCACCTTTAGTGCGGCTTTTTACGCGATGTCATCAACATAACATTCCACCGTTTTGCGTATTTGCTGATGGAAAATGGCGTTCATGGCCCTTTGGTATGTTGCCCCTGCATTTTTCAGTCCAAAGGGCATGACGGTATAGCAATAAACCCCCAATGGTGTCCTGAAGGAGGTGTGCTTTTCATCGTCAGGATACATTTTGATTTGATTGTATCCTGAGAATCCATCCATGAAGGACATTCGTTCGAATCCACAAGTATTGTCAATCATGACATCTGTGATTGGCAATGGGAATTCGTCTTTGGGACAAGCCTCGTTTAGATCACGGAAGTCGATGCAGATCCGGATCTTCCCGTTCTTCTTGGCAACTGGGACAATGTTGGCTACCCAGTCGGGATGTTGTTCTTCCCTGATGAAGCCAGAATCAATAAGTTTTCTGACTTCTGATTGAATTGCCTCCATTATTTCTGGACGGAACCGTCGCTGCTGTTGTTTGACAGGTTTCACGTCCGGATTGATGTTGAGGCGGTGCATAGCCACTTGAGGATCAAGTCCTGGCATGTCCTCATAATTCCAGGCGAAGACGTCTATATACTCTTGTACAAGAGATATTAGATCTTTCCTCTCCGAAGGTGACAGGCCGTCACTTATGAAAATGGGCTTAGGGTTAGCCTCATCTCCTAGGTTGATCTGAACAACCTTGTCTTCTGTGGGTGGCTCGCGCTGTTCAAAGCGGGTATCCCAAAGAGCATTTAAATGTTTGATCCAAGGATCTGTATCAGATTGGATCATTTCTTCATTTCCATCTTCCAGGTGGCTTGTCGAAACCATGTTCACTGAAAGTTCCTTGAAGATGTTGCCGACACTGACATCTGACTCCCAAGATGATGTGTCCGAAGAGTAATCGTTGCTCGACGATTCTTGAGAATCGGAGGCTGATGGGACCGGAGTTGATACATAGCCCAACCCCCGGCGTGTCCGATGATAATAATCGGGGGCCTTCCCTTTTGGCACAAAGGATTGAAGCAACGTCCTCCTTCCTTTGCCGAAGTTCAACCCGGGTTTGTTGGTCAGGTCGTACCCCATGCATCTCATTATTTTGAGAGCTTTTGGTTCGTAATGATCGAACTGAGGGGATTCTTCCTCGCCTTCCGATTCTTCGCGGGGCGTTGGTTCAGACAAGATTCGCCCAAAAGAATTAGTTTTTGGCCTTTCTGTCTTGCTGGAACCATAAATATAGATTCTTGCGCGTTACCATTGTCTTGATATGTCTCGAAGGACGATTTCACTGGTACATGCAATGATGTTAAGGCACCCATTGCCGACCAGAGATCGTCATCTATATCAGTGCTAGTATCTGACGGTATTGAATCAGAAGCACACACAGAAAAATACGCAAAATCTAAATCTTCATTAATATACCAACCGCCTACATCATCGGTGGTATTATCGACATCGGGCTTATTAGTGCCCGTTACAAGTGGTTCTAACTCCCACAGGCACTCTTCTTTCTCAGGCTCAGTGTAGCCTCATTACCAGAGTCTGGCTCCTCTGGTTGTGGGGCTTCATCCGTCTCCACCGGATCTTGGTACAGCAAAGAGTCGGTGAAAAATTCTCGACCCCTTTGAACGGATGCCTTTCGGCGATCAACGTCTGCACATTTCCACTCCCGTCAATGTACTTCATGACTTGGTAGAGAGTGGAGGGAACGATGGAGTTGCGGTGAATCCATGGTCGTCCCAGCAATAGATTGTAGGAAGTGTCGGCGTCGATGATGTAGCATGTCACTTCCGACTTGAGGCTTCCAATCTGACACCTGAGCTTGATCTTCCCCATCGGACGGGTCTGGTTGGCATTGAACCCAAAATAGTTGTCTGGGTGGGGCTCAAACTGTGGGTAGGAATGCCGAGATGTTGCATGACCCGGCGAGGCATGATGCTCAACGCGGACCCTGGGTCTACCTGGATGCGGTTCACCTCGGACGATCCAATATACCCTGTGAAGTACAAGGGTCGATCATGCTTCCCTTTCACCTGCATATCATCTGCCGTGAAGGTGATGCAGGGGGCATTCTGGGAGGTGTGGAGGTAATCCTCTTCATCTTCCTCCTTCGGCACCTGGGTCATGAAGACCTCAGCATTTGCCAGAGCTTCTTGCAGAGCTTCCCTGGTCGACTTTGATAGTCTAAGAAGTTCATACAAGGTAATGCGTGCCGGAATGTTGGTCAACTGAGCCAGGACATCAAAGCGGTAAGGTGCCGTAAATCCTTCCGCGATGCCCTTTTGAAGGGTTCGAGAAAATCGAGTCTCCTTCTGCTTCTCCACAGGTGGCTTTGTGGAGGGCCTGATTGGCTCCGCAGTTGGTTGTGGAGGGGCTACTGCCGTCTCGCCGTACTGTTTCAAGTACGCCTGTCCTGAACGGGTTCCCGCCATCGGTTGGTTGGGCTCTGTGGCCAAGATTATCGTTTCCTCCTCTGAGTCGGTCAGTGAAGGGATATCAGTCTCTGCTTCTCGAGAGGAGGCACCCACCACATTGCAGGATGAGGCCTTTGCCTTGCCTTTGGATTTCCTGTTGGTCACAGTAGTCCACTGCTGTTCATTGACAAGGTCAGGGTGGACCCACATAATTTCCCCTTGAGGTGTAGGGACGGGTACCAAGCCTTTCTCTTGCTGCTGGTGAGGCTCTATGTTCTCAGCTCCTTTTGGAATAGGAGTTACCCCCGCAGGCGTTGGAGGTTGTCTCCCGAACTGGAGAACCGACGTCACATAGCCGTCACCTTCTTCTGCTCTGGTCGGAGCTTTAACACCTCCGCGTCAATCAGAGCCTGAAGGATGTCCTTGAAGACGTAGCAGCTTTTGGGGGGGTGTCCCAACATCCTGTGATACATGCAGTAGTTGGGATTGTCAGTCTTGCCGACTTCCTCTGGGCGCCTAGCTTCAGGGAGCTTCAGTCGGTTGCTCTTGTTGAGTAGTTTAAAGAGCGAATCGACATGTTCCTCCTTGAAGGAATATTGCTTGTTGGCGCGTGGCTGGCTTGAAGAGCCACTCGCCTTGCCTGATTGAGGTTTGGCGGGAGATTTGGTCTCCGTTGCCAAATTATCCTTCCGCTTTGTTTGGAGGGATGTGTCCGGCGCACGCCTTGTCGACCTTTCCGGCCTAGGCTTACCTTCCTCCGCTCTGACGCGGCGCGACAATCTCCTCAGCCTGTTCACCTTGTTGGACTAATTGCTTCCAGGTGCGACTTTCAGCAACTCCTATTTGAGCCAGGAGTGAGGTTTGGAGATTGTGGCGGCATGTTTCCACCAGGGTGGCCTGGGTCATACCGCTGGACACCGGAGTGCCATGTTCCAAACCTTTCCACGAAAGATTTGACGGACTCCCCTTTTCGCTGTTTGGTAGCCAAAAGGGTTGGCATTGTGACTTCGGAGTCATCTTCGAAGAAGCGTGTTAAAAAGAGCTTCTCCAAATCGCCCAGTTCTTGATAGAACTTCTGGGAGCTTCATAAACCATTCAAAGGCCAACCCTTTCAGGGTGCCGATGAACAGGCGTGCCAGGATGGCGTCATTATCTACTACATTCCCGGTTGGGATTGAAGTAGTAGATGTGCGGTTGGGTGACCCCTTCCCATCAAAGGCTTGGAGGGTTGGAGCCTTGAACTTAGGAGGGTACGGAACCAAGTCCCATTCAGCCGGGTAGGGCCGGACCACTCCTACTTCTGGAGGTCTTTGCGATTGGCAAGGGCCTCGAGGCGTCGCTCCAGTTGATCACTCATTTTAACATGAGCCTTTCCCTGGTCTTGGTCGCCTTTACTTGCGACGAGGACTTGGACGAGCCGGAAAAAGTAGATCGCCGTGTCTCCCCAGAAGGTCGGAAGATGAGCTTCTCCCTTTTTCCCTTTGCCCTTTGACTTTTTAGGAGGGGACCTCCTCCTGTCTTCGAGCAGCTGTGCAATCGCCTGCTTGAGGGAGTTGATAGATTCTGCTGAGAAAGAATCATATCCATTTGTGCCTTCTGGATCTGCTCCAAACGTTTAGCCGTCTCCTCAGGAGTGCCTGTCATGTAGGCGGAGGTCTCCTTCTCGACGGAAAAGTTTGAAGCCCTTGATTCCGCTACGGCGGAGTGAGAATCATTAATGCCATGGGCTAAGGCATTATAGTCAATTGGGGGAATGGCCCCAGTCCGGGTGCGAGTGTGTCGATACACCCCTTCCGGTTCAGAGTCAGACTCGGACTCGTCTGAGCTGACTGCAAGTTGTTTTCCCTTGCTCCTGCTTGTCATATTCGCAGTGAGCTCCGGGTACTCAACGTCAGAGAAGGTTCTCCTTCTGTAGGGAGCGTCTCTTTTAGACTGAGGAAGAAGATCAGGGTCAGCTGTCTGATTAAAGACTGCTGGTGTACGCCTGATCCACAACGGCACTCAGAGAGCATATGGATGAGCCGTTGGCAGCAACACGACGAAGTGGCCTGATTGGCACTTCTTTTTCGTCAGATAATCCCTCAAATCCGTGGGAGGGGATTGAAAAGATTAGCCTCGCAACGTCGAAGACGGGAGGCATCCATGTGCTGTACAGCCTGGACGCAGGCATCAGGGACGCGGTTCTTGCGCCGCAGCTGTTCAGCTCAGCGCGCGTCTGGAGTCTCTGTTGATACAAAACACGCCTGTCGCGTTGCTGTTTGTGTGTCGGGGCAGAGAGACACTTGAGAGAGGATGGGCTGTTGGGCCCCACGCCTATGGGCTCGTGCCTCTTGCGCTTGACGAGGCGCAGAGGTCTCATCTTGGCGTTTGGTGAGTTGGTCCTCAGAGGACCTAACTGAAGGAATCTCGCGTTTGGGGCGCCAAACGCGGATTTCACGTACTGGACGTGGCGCGGGCAAGGCGCGAGATTGTACGTCGCGTCCAGCCTCAGTTGGACAACCAACGGTTCCAATGCAGCTGACGCGCACGTCTCCTCTGTCGACGCTCAGCGTTTCGATTGCGTCGAGGAGGTGGAGAGAGACCAACGACATCCTGATGCTGGACACCAGGGACTTTGACCACGCGGGTCTCCTGAGAGACGCTGACGCGGGTGTTCTGTGCGACGCGGTTGGTCGCAAAGGCAGAAGTGCCTGGGACCACGCGGGCCTTCTGAGAGGCGTTGGGTCGTTGTACCTTGCTTGGCACAGTCGGCAGCAGGGGAGCTCGAGAAAGCCACAGATTGGGCCTCGAGGCCATCCCCCGTCGAGACCCGGCGGCAGACGCGGGTCTTTGGCTCTTGGAGCCGGAAGAGAGAAACTCTTCGTACTTCGCCTGGTCGAACTTGCAACGAGCGATTCGACCATCTTTCCCTTATGGTGGACGTCATCTTGAGCCACTATTTGTTCCTCAGTGACAAACGTAGTCCCCAGCGGAGTCGCAATCTCTGTACGCGCCGGAAAGAAGAGGTGACAGTGATGGTGTAAAGATTCCTTGAATCAAATGAAACTATTACAACCAGACTTTTCCTTCCAGTTACAAGGGAGGGAGGATGTTGAGTCTTGAATCCCCCTTGTTTAAGGCTGGGTTCTTCGTGTGGCGGTGGAGAGTGAGTCTTGTTCTCCTTGACTGGATGACCGTCGGGACCGTCGGGGGATCTTCTCTCTGGGTGGTAGAAAGAGTAAACACAGCTCTGTCTACCAAAACTCTCAAAGAGAAGGTAGGCGAAGAGCAGCTCGTACGCAGCAAGCTTGACGAAGAATCTTCTCTCTCTCTTTGTTGATGATCTCTCTTTGATGCCTGATCCTTCTTTTTTTTTTTACCGCCCCCCTCTTCTCTGATTGCCGATTGCGATTGTCGATTGTCGATTGCCGATTGCCTCTACTCATAGCAAACGAGGCTATTTATAGAGGTCCTAGGGGGACGGTGAACGTGCCCCTGAAAAAGCTCCACAATGAGGGGCCACTTCCCGACTACTGGTGCGGTGACTGGCCCCGTAATCCGGGTGGTTACAACTGAGGCGCGGGTTAGACCCACGCGCTTGTTGCTGAGACGCGGGTGTCGAGCCAACGCGCCTTGATGCTGAGACGCGGGTGTCGAGCCAACGCGCCTTGATGCTGAGACGCGGGTGTCGAGCCAACGCGCCTTGAACTTGAGACTCTGCTTTTATTGGCTTGTCTTTTAGTGACTTTTAGACAGCCTACAGTAGGGGTTTTCAAAAATAGATTTGAAACAAAATATAGTATTTAAAAATCACTACCCAAATGAAGAATATCGCAAAGTTATATGAAAAATTTGTTAACTAGTACGAAATCCTTCAAGTAAGAATAAAACAAAATTATTTTTCATGAAACACAAAATCACATGATAATCAACACTCTAAGCCAATTAAGCATAAATATGACTCATGAAAAACAACACATGAGTAAACAATAAATGTGAGTGTACACAATAAAGATGTGAAGATTATAATCATGAAAGATGGACAATAGCTCAATATTCCTTGAAACATGAAACACATGTAAATCATCAAAACTATTTAATCTTCAAGGTATATGTATGTCCTATACACAACTAAAGTATACATACATATCCAAACACAATGAGTCCACAAAGATATATGCATGAAGGTACGTGGCTCAAAAGGATGTATATGTATAACAATAATTTAGATAAAATGGACATATACATGAAGTAAACAAGAACACATGGAGACATGAAAACTAAATTTCCATAAAGCAAATTTCATTTCAAGGTATATGTATGATTTGTCAACACAAAAAGTATAATAATATTCCCTAAACACAATTGAGTCCATATGTATAGATTTGCATGAAAAGCAAATGACTCAAGGGGTATACATGTATATCTTAAAGTTTGACAAAATAGACATATACATGAAATGAAAACACATGATCTAAAACAAAACTAAAATGGGAATACAAGTTTAAAAACATGGATCATCAAAACTAGACTATACTAGCACATCTAATGGGTTCAAATAAGCATCAAGCTCAAACATATATAGATTATTTGTGGCCACACTATATGCACAAATATATACTAGTCTTAATGAAAACTAACATTTAAACATATATTCAAATCATGAAGCATCAAATCAAGATAAAATCATCATGACAAAACTAAACATGATTATGTATAAATTCACAGGTATTAAACCTATGATAAACATGATAGCTAAACAAACTGTGAGAACACAAAATAATGATCCATATTAAACATGGGTGTCTCAAAAGCTACATGCATGTCAAGGATCTATAATCATGGCATTCATAATAATCTATAAACAAAAAATCATGCTATAAAACAAATGATATGAAAGCATGTAAATAAATAAGGAGTAAGAGACGTTACCAAAACCTATGAGGCAACTCTCCATGTCTCCAAAACATGGTGGTCCCACCAAAACCTTCCTTGAAAGTGATGCATCCAAATAGTCTCTTTAAGCTCGGAACGCATCCACTCTAAGGTACCGCTACTCTCACGTCATGTGAGAGCCCACACCTACAATAAAACACGAGGGGTGGTCTTGGTACCCACAACTTTTTGGGTCCATGGGGGTTAGTATCATTCCTAACCCAAACAAATTTATTGCTAAATTTGAAACATGTATACGATCAAAACAAAAATTAGCAAGGTGGCCTTTCGTCCACAATGTGTACAAGTGTACACATGAGCATACATAGTGTGATGATGTCCGTTTGTACCTCAAGGGAGTCATTCCCTTAGATCATGAAGCATGTGACTCGGATTCTCCACTAGATTCTCTTCTTGTTGGATTGGCATTTGAAGCTCGGAGGTGGTGGTTGTTGTCAACTTTTTCCACACTGCAAAGGCGGAATCAAGGTTAGAAACATGCATAAGATATTCTTAGGTAGCGTGCTTCTAATGGCCTCAAGGGCTTGTGCATTGGCCATATATGCTTGCTATCACTAAGGTAGGATTCCTTGGTAATGGCAAGGTGAACCTTATACTAGGGCTTGTAAATAGATGGACATCTTAGTCTTCCAAACAACAAGGTTGGAAGGGTCAAACATAGGAGGGGTCATGAAGTCCATGAGTCCAAACTATATGTGTGAAAACAAACAAATGTACAAATGCAAGTGGTAGATTAGCAAACAAGGATCTCACTCCTAGGAGTTAAGCCTAAGTATCAGGAGCGTAGGCTCTGATACCAATTGAAATCACCTAGAGGGGGGTGAATAGGTGATAATGCTAATCTAGAAAATAAATGCGGAAGCTAAAATAAATTGCAACACACTTAATACAACCAACAAGTGTAGCCGAATTCCCGTGAAGGCTCTGGACTAACTCCTCTTGATTCCCCTAGATAAGGGTGAGGTGCTATATGAAGCTCTTGTGGTTAAGTATAAGTGAGGCACACACAAGCAAGCCAAGCATATAAAGATGAACAATATGAAATAATGCAAGGCACAACACAAGCAAATATGATATGATGATAAGAATGATGCTTTGCACAAATAAAAGAGAGAGAGAGTTAGAGAGACAATGGATCAAACGCAAACACAAAGATATGTTCCGAGGTCGAGCCCCTAGCTCTACGTCCCGCCTTCACTGAGAAGGATTTCTAATTCACTATCTTGTCCACGAGGAATCCCACGAGGGAACCTCCACCGAGGAGGATTTTTACAACAAGGGAGTACGAAACTCCTCTCTCAAAACACCGCCTCACAACCGAGGGGTAGGCCCGTAGCAAACAACAACCAACACCTCTACCGAGAGGGTTATAACAATCAAACTCAACCTCTCACTAGAGGGAGCAAAACAAGCCTCAACCTCTACCAAAGAGGGAGCAAACAATCACCCGATCAACCTCTACCAAAGAGGGATACAACAAAAGTAACGGTGTTTACAACTTGGAGGGTACAACAACCTCAAACAATTCTTTTTCTACAAAACAAGATCCTAATAGAATAGGATAGAAGATAGCTCAAGTGGATATCAAGGTGTTTTTGGAAAGCAAATAACAAAGAAAAACTACTTGGGAAATCTCTTGTAGACGATAGAAATGAAAATCCAAAACAATATCTCAAAAACCTAGTTTTCTTTGATTTCCAAAAACCCTTGAAAAATAATAAAGATGAAATCTTTAAGCTCTAAAACGCTTTTTAAAACTTGTAAAAATACTTCAGAAAAGTAGGAATTTTTCTCTTGAAAATCTTATCTAAAATCCCAAAGAAATGGGGTTATATAGGCCAAACAGAAAACTAGCCGTTAGGTGATCTGTCAGCCTGACAGGCCTGCGGTCGACCGGTCGGTCGACCGCCAATGTGTTGGCCCAAGGTTACAATCACCGTGTTTAGTGTGTTTGATGATTACAAAAACATATTAGTTATTTGTACTAATAAAGTTTGTTGTTTAAGTGTGTTTCAGGGATCTAACTCATCTAGAAGGTTTATTCCTATAAGCAAATGTTTTGGACTCAAGTCAACTCAAATTGGGCTCAAGAATCAAGTGTTGAAGACCTTATGGTGAAAAGCCCTCTTGAAGCACTTGTAGTACTTAGAACCAATGTAGGAATTAGATTGTTAAAGTTTGAGTTTGGAAATTGGCTCTAGGATACACACACACGTTTTTGTATTCAAGTTTTCATGGTCAAAACTTTTGTTTTATGCCTTAGTAAATATATATACATGACCCTAAGTTTTACAAATATAAATATCATGTTTAGATCATGTATGTATACTCTTTCCAGCATATTACTTAGCTTTCCTTACTTCAAAACATTTTTTACAAAATTTTCCAACTTCAAAATCCTGTTGTTTTCCTGTTTCAGGCTGACCGGCTGACCGGCACGGTCGACCGGCGCCAGTGCCAGGACGTGCACATTGTGCAGTCTGTCGGCCGACCGCCGGGTCGACCGACTGTAAGCAGTTGCTCTCGGGTCTGGGTCGACCGCCCCGGTCGACCGCCGAAGAAAACTATGTTTTCTTTTAGAGGACGGTCGACCGGACCGGTCGACCCGAGCCAACGGCTCTTTGCCAGCTGAGCTGGCGGCCGACCGGCCCGGTCGACCGCCAAGCCTGCAAAAGCTTAATGGCTCTTTCCTCTTTTGTGCAATTCTGAAATCTGTTTTTAGACTGTTTTTTGGCAGACTTTTTCAGGGTTTTATAGATCTTTTTCAGGTCAAATAAGATTAAAAGAAATTGTTTTTAACCTATTTTCTCCCTATAAATAGAGGAGAAGAGTCTCTTAAAGATACCAAGAAAAATCCTCAAGTTTTCATAGTTTTCAAAAGAGAAGAAAAGTGTTTAAGCTCTCATTTCCAACTCTTTCTTGAGCTTGTTTTCAGTTGTGTTCTCCAGCAAAAATCATCTCTACAACTGAGTTTCTCACTACACTTCTTAGAGCCAAAAATCCCTTACCATTCTATAAGGAAGTTGTAAAAGAGTGAGATTTTGTAAAAGAGTTTAGTGATCTTGTTGTTCACTTTGGCTACTTGTTCTTTCTTCTGTTCTTGTGGAGACACCTCTTCGGTAGAGGTTATTGTAATTGGTGGAGCTCGGTGCTCGGGTCTTCGGTAGACCGTTGTAAGCGTCCTCGGTAGATAGTGGAAACCCTTCACGGAGGTGAAGGCGGGGAGCAGAGCGGTGGCTCGAACCTCGAAACAAATACTTGTGTTTGCGATTGTCTTTGCTCTTGCTCTCTATTTCGCTTTACTTTCAATTGCTCTCTATTGCTTATTGTTTCAAGTATTTTGCTTCCTCTACTTGTGATATCTTGTGTGCTCTTCATCATTGCCTATTATTCATTTATTGATATTTTGTCGATCAATTCTCATACAACAAGGTTGCATTGCGCACCTCTAACCCATTCAAGGGGAATTGGGAGGAAGGAGTTCAGAACCTCTCACGGGGTATTCGGCTCTTAGTCTTGTTTTGAGAGATCGTTGCATCATTCATCCATCTTAATTTTAAAAAGATTGTTAGATTAGCAATTACACCTATTCACCCCTCTCTAGGTGTTTTTCAATTGGTATCTAGAGTTTGGTTACTAGGCTCTTGGCTTAAAAACCCTAGAAAGATCCTAATATTGCTAATCATTTCATTCATTCTCACTTAGTAAAGATGGCCGATGGTATTAAGACACCCCCTAAGTTTGATGGACTTAACTTTCCCATATGGAAGGTTAAGATGACCGTTCTTGCAATCTCTAGGTAGTCGAGTTGCAAAGGCCGTGACCAAACCCTTAGTGCACCCCCGGTGATGAATCCACTTGGTCCGAAATAGAGACCAAAGAATTTGATGCCAATGCTAGGGCTCACTATGCACTTCTTTAAGCCCTTAATGATGATGATATAGCTAGAGTTATTCATTGCAAGTACGCATATGAAATTTGGACACATTTGTTAGTTACACATGAGGGGACTTCACAAGGAAGAGGGCTAAAATAGACCTCTTCGGTCCCAATATGAGATGAGAATTTTTGCATGCAAAAAAATGAAACCATAGATGATATGGTTACAAGATTTACAAAGATCAATAATGGACTTTCTTCTCTAGGTGATGCTATCGACAACGATCAAAGAGTTAGAAAGATCATCCGGGCTCTCCTCCTTCATGGGAAGTAAAAGCAACCACCTTGAAGGAACTCAATGACAAGGAGGAGATGGAGCTAATTGGTCTCATTGGGAAGCTCAAAACCCATGAGATGGAGAGGAAAGTGAGGGAGGACATGGTTCCTTCCAAGAAGAAGACTATAGCCTTCAAAAGTCAATCCACACACTCCGACGAAGACAATGAAGAAGAAGAAGATGACGAAGAGCTCTCACTTCTTGTGAAGAACGTCCGGAGGATGTACAACAAGGCTAAATTTCAAGGAAGAAGGAGATGGCAAGGAGGTAAAGAAGAAAGGAAGATTATTTGCTTCAATTGTCAAAGGCCGGGACACATAGTGGCAGAGTGTCCGGATAAAGTAAAGCCTTCTACCTCCAAGAAGCCCTACAAGAAGAAGGCAATGAAAGCTACATGGGATTTCGAGAGCGAATCCGAGGAGGAAATCGACACCGCCAACATGTGCTTCATGGCCAATGAAAGCACAAGCAAGGTAACCTTTTCCACTTCTCCTAATGATGAACTTTCCATGGATGAACTAGGAGAAGCTTTTGTAGAATTATCACATAACTATGATTTCTTAAGAAAAGGTATTTAAAAATGAAAAAGGAAAATGAATCTCTTAATCATCAAGTTTTTTACTCTTTCTAAAGAAAAAGATGAATTACTTTCCACTCTTGTTTCTACCCAAAAAGATTTTGAAAGTATAAGATTTCTTGTAAAGGCAAGTCCCCACTAGTTGATTCTAATGAGATTACCATGCTTAAAGAAAGAATAGACTCATTAGGAATTGTTTAAAAAATTGTGAGTTTAATAGAAGAAGATTGAGGCTATGTTTCCTAAGAAACAAGCCCAAAGAAAAATGCTTATAAGCTCATGCTCATGTTCATACCACACAACCTATACATCATGGCAAACCCCCAAAACATGCTCACACTTCACGCTCACATCATGCATTCATGTATGGTAAAGTGTATTCATGTTCTTATTGTGGCCGTAAAGGACACTTAGCTAATTTTTGTTATGATAGACTAGTGCATCTCATCATATGTTTGGGTTCGCAACACTAACTTTCAAGGACCAAGAAAATTTGGGTACCAAAGTCAACTATTTTGCTAAATGATGTAGGTACCATCCAAGGCCCAAAAGACGTAGAGGATTGTGGTATCTGATAGTGGTTGCTCAAGGCACATGACTGGGACATCAACAACTTTGCAACCCTATCAAGATACCATGAAGGTGGCACCGTCACTTTGGAGATGATGCCAAGGGTAAAATCATCGGTATTGGTAATGTAAAACTCGGCACATCCCCTTAATTGAGAATGTTGTTTTAGTTGATGGCCTTAAGCATAACCTCTGAGTGTTAGTCAACTTTGTGATAAAGGTTTTGATGTAGTTTTTGATAATGTAGCTTGTAAAGTAATTGATAGAATTTCTAATACTTGGTGTTTTCCGGTTTTCGTGAAAGTAATGTTATATGATAGATATGTCTAATATGTCTTGTAATATTACTTGTTTAAAAGCCCTCGATGATGACTCTTGGTTGTGGCATAGAAGATTAGGGCATATTTCTTTTGACCATATATCTAGGTTAAACACAAAGGAAATGGGTGAAAGGTATTCCTTGTTTGAGTTTGAAAAGGACCGAGTTTGTGACGATGTCAATTTGGGAACAAAGTAAGTCTCTTCAAGTCAATTAAGGATATCATGACATCACGTCCTTTGGAGCTAATTCATATGGATCTATTTGGCCCTACACAAACCAAAAGTCTAAGTGGGAATAGATTTGCATTTGGTTTTGGTTGATGACTTTTCACGGTTTACTTGAGTTTTCTTTCTTGAACACAAAAATCAAGTATTTTCATATTTCCAATCTTTTAAGAAAAGAGTTGAAAAGGAAAAAGAGTCTTCAATTTTAAGAATAAGAAGTGATAGAGAGGGAGTTCATTAACCTACCCTTTACCACTTTTTGTGAAGAACATGGAATTAAGCATGAACTTTCTTGTCCTAGAACTCCACAACAAAATGGAGTAGTTGAACGGAAAAATAGAACTTTACAAGAGATGGCTAGGACAATACTAAGTGAATATGGTCTACCACATATTTGTGGGCCGAGGCCGTAAATACATCATGCTAATATCAAATCGTGTTTTCTTGTGTAAAAATACTTCAAAGACTTCTTTTGAAATGTACTTTCTAGAAAACCAAATGTTTCATATTTCAAGGTTTTGGATGCAAATGTTTTGTTTTAAATACAAAAGATAATTTAGGAAAATTTGATGCTAAAGCTTATGAGGCAATTTTGTGGGTTATTCTAATACTAGTAAAGCTTATAGAATCTTCAATAAATCATCTTGACTATTGAGGAATCTATACATGTTAAGTTTGAAGAATCTACTTGTTTATTAAGAATGTGTAGAAATAGATGCTTTGGATGAAGCTTGGGAGAAGTGACTTGGAGGATACACCTACTATGGGAGACAAGCCAAAGGATGATGAAGGAAGTGAAGCTAAAGTAGAAGAGGTCAAGGACATGAAATTCAATCAATTGAAGTGGAGCCTACGCAACAACTCCCAAAGGATTGGAGATACAATCCTCATCATACCAAGGACCTCGTCATAGGTGAAGTATCAAAAGGGGTAACCACTCGCTCTAAACTTCATGATTTTTGTGGTCATTATGCATTTATTTCTCATATTGAACCCAAGAACGTCCTCGGAAGTCGAGGCCGATTCATATTGGTTGCTAGCCATGCAAGAGGAACTCAATCAATTTGAGCGCAACCAAGTTTGGCACCTTGTTCCTGGCCCCACGATAGACAACAATGGTACTAAGTGGATCTTAAGAATAGTTGGATGAATCAGGAAACGTTATTAGGAATAAAGCTAGGTTAGTTGCCCAAGGTTACACGCAAATCGAAGGAATCGATTGAAGAAACCTTTGCACCCGTAGCACGGCTTGAAGCCATACGGATGACACTAGCATTTGCCTCATATAAGATTTTAAATTATTTCAAATGGATGTCAAAAGTGCTTTTCTAAATGGTTTTATTGAAGAGGAGGTGTATGTTGAACAACCCCCCGGGTTGTTGATCCTACACATCCGGATTTTGTGTTTAAATTAGATAAAGCTCTTTATGTTTAAACAAGCCCTAGGCTTGGTATGAAAGAATTTCTTCGTTTTTGATTTCAAATGGTTTTTAAGAAAAGTAAAATTGACACCACTGTTTACAAAACATGTAGAAAATGACATTCTATTGTGCAAATTTATGTAGATGATATTATTTTTGCTTTACTAATGAATCTCTTGCCAAGCTTTGAATCATGCATGAAGGATGAATTTGAAATGTCTATGATGGGGGAACTCAAACTATTTCCTTGGACTCCAATCAAGCAAAGGAAGGAGGATCTTCATCAATCAAGCCAAGTACACAAAGGAACTCATCAAGAGATTCGGACTTGAAGGCGCTAGAGTGAGCAAAA
>JAVJIF010018226.1:0-50769 GCA_038442645.1 Agave tequilana
ATCCATATACCAATTACATAATCTAGAATTCATCACATCCAATCCGGAATCCAATACAAACATTACAAAATTCAATATATCCAATACAAATATATGTGTAATTCAGAATCCAATAAAAATAGAAAAATCAACCACAAAAATGGCTTCAAAATTTTAGGTCACCTAGAGGGGGTGAATAGGTGACGTGCTAATCTAATGCCAAACAAATACGGAATTAAAATTTATAATGCAAACTAAAACTATTTGCGAACACACAAGGTATAACCAAAAAAGTGAAGCCGAATTCCCGGTAAAGAGCTCTGAACTTTTTTCTCAAGATTCCTCTAAATTAAGAGTTGAGGAGCTACTATAACTCTCATGGTTGAATACTAGTGTGAGAACACAAATCAATATCAAGTATGTAAAGAATGAACAATAATAACAATGTTAGATATCAAACAACCCAAGCAACTATATCAATTTAGCATAAATAAATATCAAGCATATAAAGATAAGAGCAATATGAACATGCAAGATATTAAATAAAAGTGAGTTGAGAGAGATGAGCAATCGCAAATATGGAAAAATTGTTTTGAGGTTTGAGCCACTTACTCTACATCCCTCTCTTCACAGCAATGAAAGATTTCTACTATAACGATCCCACAAGATCACTGGGTGCTGCAACACATGCAAAGAGCTCCCTCAAGAACTCTTAGACCCGCAAGTCCCTCAGTTATTCCCGCAAGAATAACACACGCGAACCCGCAAGCTCGCCGAGGCCGCAACCTTTACAACTCCTCCAAATACAAGGTGGAACACGTTGTGATCACTTCACTTAATCACAAACAAAACACTCTCACAACAAATGATCCTAGAGAATGGATATAGAAATGGATAGCTCAAACTGTGTGAGAAAAAACAAGATAGATTTGTGGTGGAAAAACTCAAGAGAATACTTTTAAAAACTCAAGATAAACACTCTTGAAAAACTCTCCTTTTGCTATGAAAGTTAAGCCCAAAAACTTGTTGGAAAATCTCTGAGAAAGATGAAAAAAATTAGCTTTAAAACTTCTTTAAAATCTTGTATAAAACTGGCCAAGAGAACCCTTATTTATAGGGTCTCCAAAAACTAGCCATTGAGGCTCAGAACCAGGCCAAATGGTCTGTCGATCGGCCGGCCGGTCGACCGACCAATGGCCATAAAAATGACCGTTGGGATTAGCGATCGACCGCTCAATCGACCGTCCCCAAGACAAAAAGCTTATCGGTCGACCGTTCAGTCGACCGGCCCCTACCCGAGACATGGGTAGTGCCAGTCGGTCGACTGTTCGGTTCACCAGCCCTAAGCTACGGCCGACCGGTCGGTCAGCCAAGCCAGAGCTCTTGGACTTGTGCATGTTTTATGCACGTTGGTCGACCGCTCGATCGACCGAGCCCTGCTTCGTTTGACCGGTCGGTCGGCTGACAACAACCCAAGAGCAGGAATTATAGTATTGTAAAATAGGACTTTGAAATACCTATACATTCCTATTAAACTCCATAAATTTCACAAAAATAGGTTCATTGAAATATTTTAAAGTACAAAGATGTATGATCAAAAATCAACACATATTACAAACAATTTGAACTATTTTTGAGATATAAAAATTTAAGCTTAAACCAAAAACCGTATTTAAAAAAAAAAACCAACTTCAAAATGAAAAATCGATTTTTCTAAAACTTTACAAATGCAAAAACAAGATATTTAAACACATTTGAAGTATAATGTGTATGGATAGAATCCAAAACACAAAATAAATGATATATCCTTATTTTTGACAATATGCTCTAAAACAGGTTTTGATAAATACAAAACATAAACACATGATATAAACTCATCAAAAGAAGTTTCTTAACAATATGAAATAGCAATGTGTATGGATGAAATCCAATACACATATAAACCATGTAAACTTATTTTGATGAAATTTATTCATGAAAACAAAAGATGTATTCTTGAAATTCAAAATCAAAACTGTTAAACGGAAAGCTAAAACATTTTAACATGAAAGATATCATAAATATTTTGTGTGTGTATAAATGAGATTGAGCAATCCATAACTAATTTATCTTTTACATTTTATCTAAATAAAATTTTAAACTTACAACCAAGGACTCAGTCTTCTCTTGAAAATCTTCTCTTCCTCTTGATTTGAACTAAACATGATCCATGAGCTAGACTCCTCTTTGAGTACTTGATGTGATCTTGAAGCGTGAGCTCTTGAATCAACACGTGCTAGCTTTAAAACTTGATTTTGAATTTTTATTGAAGCTAAAAACCGACTAAGATCTTGATTGATTGTTTGAAACTTATTAAACACAAAATCATTAATACTATAACTGCTTGAGTTAATCATCATCAAAACTAGAGTGATGGACTTTTAGGCCAACAATCTCCCCCTTTTAATGATGACAAAACTCATGAAGTTATATATACATGGATTAAAGATGAGCTTCATAGAAGCTCCCCCTTAACTCATGCATAGCATAAAACATAAAGATATTCAATGAAGCACATAAATAAAATATTAAGCAAATAAAAACATATATGCATAAACAAAAATAAACATGCATATATAAACTCTCTTAATTCTTCTCCCTTTTTTTAACTCATCAACAAAGTGGTGAAGAAAAACAAACAAGATAAATGTATATGCGATATAAATTTATGAAGAGGAGAGATGTCAAGTTAACTCCCCTCGCATACATACATTACATTGAGAAGGAATGACTAAATCCTAACTCATATAAGCATAATATATAATGTATAAACGGAGATGTTAAGCCCCCCTACACAGTGTACCATATAAAGAAAAGAGGTCAAGCTCCTTTTTATATACTACACTCAACATGAATCTATATATAGAGGAGATGTTAAGCCCACTTTGCATATAAGCAATACATATCACAAAAAAATTTAAAAATCACTTAAAAACAATTTTGATACCATTTAAAACAATTAAAACAAAACAACAAATTTTGATACTACTTGTAATCAACAAAAACATATTTTGTTAAACTAATAAACATAAATATTAAGATACCAATTGAAGATTTGATATCACTTGAAATTAACAAACAAATTTTGATAAATCAATGAAATTATTTTAAATCAAAGAATTTTTCTTCCCTCCATTTGAATGATGCATAAGCTTGTAAAAGAAATCAATTAACATTTAAAAATAAATCAAGCTTAGCATAAAGTAATTTGTGTAATAAAGAATATGTATGAATATTTTAATATAGCACAAGAAATCATATATATGTATGTAAGATAAATTTCAATACCAATTGAAATATGCATATATGTGGTGTGTGTGTGTGGTGTGTGTGTGTGGTATTTATATATATGTATGTATGTATGTATGTATGTGTGTGTGTGTGTGTGTGTATATATATAGAAAACAAGTATGAGTATACGAAGATCAATTTCTTGATAAGTAAATGTATAACTCATGATTATCACCCTATCATGCACATGTTTAAAGAGATTTTCATAAGGCATACAAGGCATAATCTTTCAACTAACTGCCCTTAGAAGGTAGGAATTTTCAAAAATAAGATTTAAAAATAATTTTAGCATAATTTGAAAACTCTACCAATTGAAGAATACGGAACTAGTTTTAAGATAATTTTACAAACTAGTATGAAATCCTTCAAGTAAGGAAAGAAAATAAATATTTATCTCATGAAAACATGCTAAATACATAATAATTGACACTCAAGATCTATGAAGCACATAAAAGATCTCATAAAAATAAAATCATGAGTACACATAAAGGTGAGTGTATAATAGTCATATGAATAACATATTCAGGAAATAAATCAATAAACTAAACTCATATGAATTTTTTTTCTTAAAAATATGATATATCATATAATCATACAAGAATCATCAAAAATAGGACATATAATGCACAATCAAACACATAAAATTGAGTACACAAATGAAATAAAACATGTATAGCGTGTAACTCAAAAATTGTACATGAATAACACAAGTTTTAATAAGATTTGCACATGGATATATGTTATAAACATTTAAATTAATATATGCTTTTAAATAAATCATATAAAAACATGAATTCAACAAAAATAGGCATGTAAATTCACTTGAAAATATGAACATTATTTTCAAAAGTACATGCATACCTTACAACCAATCAATTCAACATTAAGTACAAAATAAATATAATTGAGTTTAGGTTACTATATTAGTATATAGGCATCTAAAATATTTTTAAAAGTAGAGGATGAAATGGTTACCAACATGATGTAGCCAATCTATTTCTCTAAAATAAGGTGATCCTCTTACCAAAACTCCTTGATAGCGATGCATTCATGATGTGTCCATCAAACTCCGATTGCATTTACTACCAAGGCACCAATTTTCTCACATTTTGTGAGAGCCCACACTTATATGAAAAACAAGTGGTAAGAATTTTGGTAGCCATATCTTTTTGGGTCCATGGGAGTTGTAGCAATAGGAACCCAAATATTTTTATTTACAAAATTTAAAGAATTTAATTTATAAAAGCAAAATTTTGCAAGATGGTCTTTGCGACCATAATATGTACATGTGTATACTCTAACATACATATGAGTGTTATGAGCGTGATCATAGTGTGTATGAGATGTATGCCGTGTATGGTGTGCATGAAATGTGGAACATATTTCTTGCAAAACATAGATTCTAATCTATTGTGATTAAATGCAAATTGGCTCAAAGTGGTGCCCAAACAATTAATATTCTTCTTCAAAATACATATATCATTTTCAACTTTAGAAGAATAGACATGAGCAACAACATCTTTTTTCACTTTAGAAATCTTTTCTAATTCTTTCAAAACAATTTTCTTTTTCAAAGACTTGTTTTCATTTAAAGCAATGTCATTTTCTTTAGAAATCAAAATGACTTGATTTTTAAGAATTCATTTTCTTGTGAAACAACAAATTTATTTGAAGAGAATCGTTTTCTTTTAAAATAGAATAATTTTCATTTTTCAATCTTTTATTTTCAATTTTTAACAAGTCATATTTTTCAAGAAGTTTTTGACAAAATAAAGCAAGATCATCACATGTCATTTCATTATCACTATCAAGCTCGGAGTCGAAGTTTACCTCAAGGGGGTCATCTCCTTGTACCATATAGCACATGTTGGAAGTAGTACATCCTTCATTCGAGTCACTCCTTATAATATTGCTTTTTTACCAATAGTGATGAGAGTGTTCCATACTACAAAAGCCGAATCAATGTTATTAACCCTAGATAAATAATCATCATTTAGGGTAGACTTTAAAGTATGGATGGCTTTTGTATTAGCCTCAAGATGTTTGTCATTAACAAAGTATGAATTTTTAATAGTGAAAAAATAAACATGAATTCCTAGGGCTTTAAGATACATAGACATTTTAACTTTCCAAGTTTGAAAGTTAAGAATGTCAAACATGAGAGGTGCAATGAAATCCATGTGTGTGTATGCAAATATTGTGATTAGCAAAAATAGAATCTTTGACCGTAGGTTGTTAGACCCAATTAAGAGCACCGAGCTTTGATACCACTTGTAGGTCACCTAGAGGGGGTGAATAGGTGACATGCTAATCTAATGCCAAACAAATGCGAAATTAAAACTTATAATACAAACTAAAACTATTTTGCTAACACACAAGGTATAACAAAAGAGTGAAGCCGAATTTCGTTGAATGGCCCTGGACTTTTTTCTCAAGATTCCTCTAGGTTAAGAGTTGAGATGCTTTTATAGTTCTCTTAGTTGAATATTAGTGTGAGCACACAAATCAATAACAAGCATGTAAAGAATGAGCGATAATAAAAATGCTAGATATCAAACAACCCAAACAAATATATCAATTTAGCGCAAATAAATATCAAGTATATAAAGATAAGAGCAATATGAACATGCAAGATATTCAATACAAGTGAGTTTAGAGAGAGAGAGATGATCAATCAGAAATACGGGAGAATTGTTTCAAGGTTTGAGTCACTTGCTCTACGTTCCCACTTTCACCGCAATGAAAGATTTTCACTATAACGATCCCTCAAAATTACTCAGTGCCGCAACACCTACAACGAGCTCCCTCAAGAACTCTTGGACCCGCAAAAATAACACACGCGAACACCCAAGCTCACCGAGGCTGCAACCTCTACAACTCCTCCAAATATAAGATGGAACACGTTGTGATCACTTCACTTGATCACAAAAAAACACTCTCACAATAAATGATCCCTTGAGGATGGATATAGCAATGAATAGCTTAAATTTGTGTGAGAAAAACAAGATAGATTTGTGCTTAAAAAACACAAGAGAATGCTTTTGAAAACTCAGGATAAACACTCTTAAAAAACTCTCCTTTTGATATGGAAGTTAAGCCCAAAAACTTGTTGAAAAACCTCTGAGAAAGATGATAAAAACTGGTTCTAAAACTTTTCTAAATTCTTGTGCAAAACTGGCCAACAAAATCCCATTTATATGGCCTCCAAAAACTAGCCGTTGGGGTTCAGAACCAGGCCAAACTGGCCTGTCGGTCGACCTACCGGTCGACCGACCAATGGTCATAAAAACGACCGTCGGGGTTAGCGGTCGACCGCCCGGTCGACCGTCCCTATGACAAAAAGCCTATCGGTCGACCGGCCCCTACCTAGACATGGGTAGTGCCAGTCGGTCAATCGCTCGGTCGACCGGCTCTAAGTTACGGTCGATTGGTTGGTCGACCGAGCCAGGGCTCTTGGGCTTGTGCACGTTTTGTGCACGTCGGTCGATCGCTCGATCGACCGAGCCCTGCTTCGATTGACCCGTCGGTCGGCCGACAGCAGCACAATAACCGGAAATATAGGATTGTAAAATAGGACTTTGAAATACCTATAAATTCTAATAAAACTCCATAAATTTCACAAAAATAGGTTCATTAAAATACTTTGAAGTACAAATAGTGTGATAAAAAATCTACACATATTACAAATAATTTGAATTATTTTTGAGGCATAGAGATTTAAACTTAAACCAAAAAACGTATTTTTCAAAAAAAATCCAACTTCAAAATAAAAAACTGATTTTTTCAAAACTTGTACAAATACAAAAATAAGATATTTAAACACATTTGAAGTATTGTGTGTGAGGATAGAATTCAATACACAAAGTAAATAATATATCCTGGTTTTGACAATATGCTCTAAAATAGATTTTGATAAATACAAAACTTAAACACATGATAAAACTCATCAAAAGAAGTTTCTAAACAATATGAAGTAACAATGTATATAAATGAATTTCAATACACATATAAACCAAGTAAACTTGTTTTGATAAAATCTATTCATGAAAACAAAAATGTATTATTGAAATTCAAAACCAAAACTGTTAAACAAAAAGCTAAAACATTTTAACATGAAAGATATCATAAATATTTTGTATGTGTGTAAATGAGCTTGAGCAATTCACAACTAACTATCCTTTACATTTTATCTAAAATAAAATCTTAAACTTACAAACTAAGACTAAAGTCTTTTCTTGAAAATCTTTTCTTCCTCTTGACTTGAACCAAACATGATCCATGAGCTAGATTTCTCTTTGAGTACTTGATGTGATCTTAAAGCGCGAGCTCTTGAATCAGCACGTGCTAGCTTCAAAACTTCACTTTGAATTTTTGTTGAAGTTAAACACCGACTAAGATCTTAATTGAATGTCTGAAACTTATTAAACACAAGATCATTAGTACTATAAGTACATGAGTTAATCATCACCAAAACTAGAGTGACAGGTCTTTGGGCCAAAAAAAATAGTTACAGATTTGATGAACTAAATTTTAGAATACCTTGAAGTATTCCTCTTCTGCTTGAGCTGTCAATACTTGGGATCCTCGCAAGGTTGCTTTAATTCTCGTATTATGACATTCTACACCAAAAACTCATATGAAAAATATGAATATATGCATGTTGTACACATGTAAAGTGAAATGGTAAGCACCAAATATTCATATTCAATTTTCAAATACATGTATGTGTACATGCACCAAAAAAAAACATGAACCAAATGTCACCAAAATGAACATATGCAAAAATTCAAAAAACAAAAAAGAAATTTTTTACACAATATGTACCATCTCTACTGAAAGCAAACCATGCATCGATCTTCAGGGCGTTCACTCGATCTATCTTGTAATGAGAATGAGCAAAATTTAACACAATACATGACACACACGTATTAAATATAAGATTCACCAAAAAATTACTCACCATCAATGCAATTCATCACATAACTCGCCCACTCTTTCTGAGCTTCCTCCAATTTCTTATCTGTAAATGCAGTTTTATTTTTATCGAACTGCAAAGATATTTAGTTTTTATTTATGTTAATTGTAACGCTGAAAAAAATATAAATTTGATTTAGTTCAGAAGATTATACCTTTTCTAGAATAGGATTAATTTGTAACGTAATGATTTGACGCATAAATCTCATAATATAATATCCACACATAATGAAATCTGGTTGACGAGAATACTACAAGAATTGAAATATATATGTTAAGTAAAAGTTAAAACTTAAAGTTTTATTATCGATTTCTGAAAGAATTACATGAATTCTCTTCCATGAAGTAGGTATACTCCGTCGGTTTGGATTCAACATGGTGATCACCTTTTTCATAAATTTCAAAAAACAAACAAGATTATTAATAAATATTTAGAAATATTTGATGCATTAATAAATTTAAAGAAGATTAATTACTCACAAATCAATTACTTTTTAATTTGTTTCATACTTTATCCCCCAACGAGTCCAATCAGTATGTAATAAAAGAGCTTGTGATAATTACGTACATAGTCTAACAACCACTACAAGATAAATTCATATATGATAAATTAAATTATCAGACAATTAAATTCATTATAAAATATCAGTGCTTACCATATATTACATGGCGCAAAATACAACCGGCCGGCCTGTGCACCTCTTCATAATGTGTTATCGAACCTTCATTTTTGTTTTATTTTTATGGGTAGCCACATGTGCTATATGGTTGGACAAATAAAATAATACAAGTGACTCAAGCCTACATCTACACACCAATCATATGAGGACCTAAAATTATCAGAAATTACCAAGATACATGAAATATAAAATAATTAATATTTTATTCTTAAAAATAAATATACATTAATTACTCAGTTGATGTACAAACAGATACATGTCGCGCTTATCTCTTGTCGGGCTATGAACCTCTCAAGGTCGTTAAGTTCGAGGTATATGGTAATAGCTCTGTATCTACGAGTACTGTGATTATACATCCATCTCCCATGCCCCGCGTATACATAGCCACTTTCGCCAGTTTGATCTCTACAGTCACTTGCTGATTGACCGACTTCGCAAATGTGTTCAAGTTCCATGGAGTCACAACCTACGCTACCTCCTTCCCTTTAACATTTGCCTATCATGATACAATGGCCACTAATCAAATCGTGCACGTTGAACTGTACTTTAATTATGATAAACATATTCGTGTATCCAAAGTGATAAGTTTCTTGGGCCACAACACGAAACTACCAATAGCATCATGGATGGTTATCATCTCATCACGTGAAATTGGTAAAAGAGCATCCATATCCAATGGATCCACGATACTCACTCTTACATTATCGGATCTAATTGATTCGGTGTGAATGAATTGATCATCACCGATGTTGAAATCTCTTCCGTGCGTCACAACATGATTTTCATGTTTAATGATCAAATCAACCAGAAGAAATCCACCCTATGACAACCAAATAATAAGCATGACAAATAAGCATGTAGATGTGTAGATGTGTGTACATGTATGTATATGTACAAATATTAAATAAAATTATCTCTGTAATCTTGGATAAATCCTTTAAAATTGAACAACTTTCATTACCGCTCTATGGTGTATAATGAGGCGGCAGATAGCTTAGCGGATTAATATACATTTAAAAGTCCCGTCACATTTTTTCAATTTCAAACATGAAGGAAGCTCTGAAACCATCTTCACGCCTCATATATTCATCTTCTCGCCTCTAACATTCTTTTGTTGGCCCAAAGGCCCATCACTCTAGTTTTGATAATGATTAACTCATATAATTATAGTACTAATGATCTTGTGTTTATTTAGCCTCAGATGTTAGATCAAGATCTTAGTAGGTGTTTAGCTTCATCAAAGGATTTCAAGTCAAGTTTTGGAGCTAGCACGTGTCTATTCAAGAGCTTATGCATCAAGATCGCATCAAGTACTCAAGAGGAGTCTAGCTCTTTGGATCAAAGTTTGGACCAAGTCAAGAAGGAGAAGAAGACTTCAAGTGAAGACCTTCAAGAGAAGACTTGTGTCTAGGTTGTTTTGTTAAGATTTTGTTTTCAGATAAAATATAAAGGATAGATTAGTTGGTGGATTACTCAAGTATCATATACACTCACACACAAGATTTATATGTGTTTTCATCATAGAGTTATCGTTTTTTGAAAAAATACAAAAGAGTTTTCATTTTGAAAAAATACCGGTTTGATTTTTGGAAGTCAAAATATACATATATTTTAACCAAAACCAGTTTAGTGCTTATTGTCAAAAACATAGATATTTCATCATATATATGTAGTGGATCATATCCAAACACTCTATGCTTTAAAAATGTTTAAAATATCTTATTTTTGTATTTGAAGAAGTTTTGAAAAAATCTATTTGGAAAATACAGATTTTATTTTAAGCCACAATTTCTAAGTTACAAAAATAGTTCAAAATGTTTGTAATATGTTTTGATTTTTACTCAAACATATTTGTATATCAAGTATTTTACTGAACTTATTTTCGTAGATTTTTAGAGATTTTATGGGATTTTATTGAAGGAAAAATGACAAACTTTTAATCCCTAAAAAAATACTGTTTTTGACTTCTGCCAGTCGATTGCACGGTCGATCGAGCCAGGAGTCGGTCGACCAGGTGGTCGACCGATGTGCACAAAACGTGCACGCCTTGTTTGGCTGGAGGGCCGGTCGATCGACCCAGTCGACCGCCAGAGAGCTCTGCTATCTGGAAATGGCCCTGGTCGACCGGGCGGTCGACCGACAGAGAGTGTCTGCTCTCTGTATCCAGGCTCCGGTCGACCGGCCGGTCGCCCGGTGGCTCAACGATCGAAAATCCGACCGTTGGCGGTCGACCGACAGCAGTGCAGACTACTGATTTGGACCCCAACGACTAGTTTTTCTTAGCCTATAAATTGGGGCTCCCATGGACTGTTTTATATAAGATTTGAAGAGCATTTTTGAGCTAGTTTTTCCTACTCTATTAAATGTTTATCTCCACTTGTTTTAGAGCCAAATACTTCCATTCAAAAAATGAGTTTATCAAGAGTTTTCAAAAGTGATTTCTTATGTTTTCCACCACAAATTCAATCTTAATTTTTCTCACACATATTTGAGCTTTCCATTGATATATCCATCCTATAGGAGAGGTGTTGTGAGATTGTTTTTACGTGATCAAGTGTTTAGATCACCAAGAGTTCATCATTGTACTTTGAGGAGGCGGACTTGCGGGTTTGCGGTGTTTCGAGTTCTAGTGAGAGCTCGTTGTAGAGGTGCGGCCTCAACAAGCCAGTGTGCTTGCGATGTGTTGTTCTTGCGGGAACAAGAGAGGGACCAGAGAGTTCAAAAGAGTTCAGAGGCCTTCTACTCTAGTTTTGATGATGATTAACTCATGTAGTTATAGTTTACTAATAATCTTATGATATTTAGTTTCAGATATTTAATCAAGATATTAATAGGTGATTAGCTTCAACAAAGGTATTTTGGAGCTTTCACATGGTGATTCAAGAGCTCGAGCGTCAAGTGCATATCTAACACTCGGTTGGAGTCAAGCTCGGGGAATCGCGTTTGGATCGAGTCGGCTTGGAGACAAGAAGGCTTCGATTTGTTTAGTTAAGATTTTGTTTAGATCTATTGTGAAGATTAGATAGTGTGATATGCTCAAGTTCACAACACACACGTTTCATATTTTGGTTTTGGTTTTCGGTTTAACCAATCTTGGTTTTCACGAATAGATAGAATCAAAACAAGTTTACATGGTTTAATGTATATTAGATTTGATCTCTATACATCTATACTTCATACACTTAGAAAAACTCTTTTTTATACACTATTCATGTGTTTGGAGTTTTGTATTTAGACAAAACTTATTTTTAGATTTAATATCAAAAAACATAGATATAATACATTTCATGTATATTGGATTCTATTCATATACTATATGCATCAAAGTTGTTTAAAATATCATGTTTTTGTATTTGCATGAGTTTTGAAAAAATCGGATTTCCATTTCAAAAATCTAAGTTTCGAAAAATATCGTTTTGGTTTAAGGCAAAATTTTCAAGTCACAAAAATGGTTCAAAATGTTTGTAACATGATTTGATTTTTACTCAAACATGTTTGTATTTCAAAGATATAACATGAACTGATTCTTGTGAAATTTATGTATTTTTATGGGATTTAATTGATAATAAAAACCCAAGTTTTTAAGTCCCAAAATTTGCTGATTGGCTTACTGCCAGTTGACCGGACCGGCCGACCGCAGCAGTAGTCGGTCGACCGGTACGGTCGACCGACGTGCACAAGCGTGCACGCCAGCATTGGGCTGGTGGTCGGTCGACTGGGACGGTCGACCGTCTAGAGAGCTCTGCTCTCTGGAAATGGCCCCGGTCGACCGGACAGAGAATTTGCTCTCTGTATCCAGCTTCGGTCGACGGGAGGGAGGTCGACCGGCCAGAGAGCCATTGCTCTTTGAATTTGGGGACGGACGACGGGCGGTCGACCGCTGGGCTCAACGGTCAACTTTTGACCGTTGGCGGTCGACCGGCTGGTCGACGGAAGGGCAATCTGGCCCTTTTTTACTGCCAATGGGCAGATTTCCAAATGGGTTATAAATACCCCATTTGAGTGGTTTTTTAACAAGAATTTTAAGAGCTAAATTTCCACCTTTACAAGTGTTTTAACACAAATTTTCAAAAGAATTTTTAAGCTTAAAGATTTGATCTTTATTTGTTTTAAAAGGTTGAAAAAATAAGAAAAGGAGAAGTCTTTGGGATTGTTTTTGATCTTCACTTTATATTCATTATAGAAGTTTTCTCAAGAGTTTTTCTTTGAGTTTTTGATTTTCAAACTCTTTATTTCTCACACTTGAGCCTATCATTCTATCCTATCTATAGGATCTTTGTTTAGTGAGAAAAGATTTGGTTTGTGGTTGTTAGACCACCAAGTTGTAAACTTCCATTGATTGTGATATCCCTCTAGTGAGAGGTGATTGAGTTGTTATCTCTCAAGTGTGAGGTGATTGTGGAAGTGGTATTTGACTCCCTCTAGTGAGAAGTGGAGATTGTGTTGGAATCCCTCAAGTGTGAGGTGATTGTTGTTTGAGTGACTTTGTGCCTATCCCTCATTTGTGAGGTTGATATTTTGTAGGCTTAGTACCTTGCCTTTAAGTGTAGAGGTTGTATTTGTTGGAGAGAGGAGTTGTGTACTCCCGATTGTATTTGCCCAAATCCTCAGTGGAGATTCCCTGTGTGGGAAGCCCTGTGTGGACGAGTTAGTGAAAATCCTTCTGTGTGAAGGCGGGGACGTAGAGCTGTGTGCTCGAATCTCGAAACATATCTTGGTGTTTGTGTTTAATCCACTTTCTCTAACTCTCTCTCTTACATTTATGCATTGATTCATATTGTCATATCATACATGCTTGTGCTGTTTATGTGTGCCCATACTTGTGTTTAACCAAGAGAGCTTTACATAGCACCTCAACTCTTATTTAGAGGAATTCAGAGGAGTTAGTCCAGAGCCCTTCACCGGGAATTCGGCTATACTCGTTGGTTATACTAAGTGTGTTGCATTAAGTTTTTAATTCCGCATTATTGTTCATTAGATTAGCCTTACACCTATTCACCCCCACTAGGTGTATTTTCATTAGTGTGAACTCGCTTGTAGGTTTTGCGGCACCAAGTGATCCGGTGGGATCGATTTTTGGTGGAAATCCTTCATAGTGTTGAAAGCGGGGACGTAGAGCAAGTGTGCTCGAACCTCGAAACAATTCTCCCATGTTTGCGATTGCTCTCTCTCCATCTCTCACTTGTCTTTATATCTTACATGCTTATATTGTCTTCATCTTTATATGCTTGATATACATTGTGCTATATTGTTATATGCTTGAGGATTATTTGCTCACACTTGTATTCAAGCAAGAGAGCCATAGCGCCTCCTCAACTCTTATCTAGAGGAATCTTGAAGAGATAGTCCAGAGCCCTTCACGGGAAATCCGGTACACTCTTAGGTTATACTTAGTGTGTTTTGTTTAAGAATTTTTAGCTTGCATAAATAGTTTTAATTTCGCATTAATCACCATTTGATTAGCTAGTCACCTATTCACCCCCCTCTTGGTGATTTCATCTTCTTCTTGAATCTTTCTTTCTTATTGAAGTCTGACTTTTACCAACCTAGCAACCTCATCTTTTGTAAAACCTTGACGGTGTCAGCGAGATGTATGAAAGTAGTTGGATATAGTAGCCTCTTGTCCGGTGCCTATAACACAACCGGGGTGCTCGGGCTTACACAATGCCATGAATAGAATATCATTCATACCAGATAGATGAATGTTCCCTGGTACGCTGATTGAGAAAGACGTCCTATAAAAAAATTGATAATCAACACTTATATAAGTTTCAAATAAGAGAAAACGATTATGACAATTCGTTATAAATACTTATAATTTCATTTGCAATATCTTGACTATCATCATTTTGTTGGCTCAAAGGCTTATCACTCTAGTTTTGATGATGACTAACTCATGTAGTTATAGTACTAATGATCTTGCGGTGTTTAAGTTTCAGATATTGATCAAGATCTTAGTCGGTGTTTAGCTTCACTAAAAAACTCAAAGTCAAGTTTAAAGCTAACACTTGTGATTCAATAGCTTAAGCGTAAAGATCACATCAAGTATTAAGATAGAATCTAGCTCTATGGGTTCTAGTTTTGATCAAGTCTATTTGAAAAAGATCTACAAGAAGACTTGTGTATTATGTTTAAAGAATAGATTAGTTTTGCTTGATTAAGCTTACATACACACACAATAGTTAGATTTTCAGTTTAATCAGTTTTTTGTTTCTTTTTTTGTTTCATGAATAGATTTCTTCAAAAATAAGTTTACATTGATTTATACATGTATTGAATTTCATCCATATTATTGGTGTTTATATTGTGTTTAAGAAATTTATTTTGATGAGTTGACTTCATGAGTTCAAATTTTACAAAAAGTTATTTTATATCAAAAACAAGTTTATATATCATAAGTATTAGATTCTATCCATATACATTAGACTTCAGTTAAGTTATTTGTACTAGTTTTAGAAAAAACAAGATTTTACATTTAAAAGTTTTGTTTTTGAAAAATACATTTTTGTGTTTAAGGTTGAATTTCTACTTCTCAAAATAGTTGACATGCTTACAATATGTGGTGATTTTTGATCATACATATTTATGCCATATACATGAACTTATTTTTGTACAATTTATAGGAATTAATTTTGATTTTTTTAAGACTACTGTTTCAGGAGTGCACATGGCTGAGAACATCTCAGCTTTCGACAGCCCTTCCTGTAGCAATCGATAGCATTTTATAGAGAGCTCAAGTGAGCTTGGTCTATTGACAGCCAAGTTCTGCTGTCGATAGCTGGTTATTCTGCATTGATAACTGTCTGGTATTTTTGGCTATAACTTTTTACTCTGATCTCTATTTGATATGATTCAAGTTGCATTACAAGCTAACTTAAAAGGCTACAATATCTTCATATAAAGTTATTTCCAGATTCAAATGTTTAGATTATCAAATATTGGTTATAAATTAGCCTATGTACTAAAAATAGTTTTCACAGTTTTAGTTTGACACATTTCAGTATTTTAATAATATATTTCTACTCATTATTATATTCATACGATTTTTGATTCATTAGAAAGATAACTTAAATATATACAAATTTATCATTTATATTTATTGCTAAATGTTAACGTTTTAACCTTCAAAAATATGTATGAAGTTTGCTGATGGCCACTCGGGCTGTTGACAACCAAATATAGTTGTCGACAGCTATTAGTCAAAACTTGCATGTTTTGTCTTATAACGGCTATTTTTCTATTCAAACCTGTCCACGTTCATTCCCAACAGCTATTTCTTGATTTTAATGAATTCTAATATGTTTTAATTGCTAGAATTAACTGCGAATTGGTCTCTTGGCTTCTCCTATAAATAGAAGTGGCTAGAGAGTATTTTTATGACAAGTTTCCAAAAAGATTTTCAAGTGATCAACTCTAAAATCTCTTGTAAAAGTTTTTTGTACATTTCCATTCCCAAATTCCCAATCTCTGTTTTCTCTCACCTACACTTGAGCTCTCATTTCTATCTATTTTATAAGTGAGATTGTAAGAGAGTTTTGTTTGTGATCGAGTGTTGATTACCAGTGTTCATACTTTGTAATTGAGTTATTGGAGGTTGTGCCCTCGATCGAGCTTGTTGGCTCGTGTGTTTATGTTCTTGTAGCCTCGATCCGTGTTTGCAGTTGGACGCTAGGTCCGTGTTTGTAATTAAACGCTAGACAGGCTGAGGTCCGCGTCTAAGTTGAGGTCCGCGACTGAGGTTGAAAGGCGACCTTCACATGTGACAAAAGATGTGAGGTCCGCGTTTGGGTTGAAACGCGACCGTTACATTTGGCATGAGGCTTACATCTGAGGCTTAGTCTTCAGTAATTTTTAGATAGCCTACAAGGGAGGGGGAGCTCGGGCTGGCCAGAGGGAGGCCGGGATTCGCTGGTGCAGCTAGGGTTAGCTGGGGAAAGGGAGAGGGTGTGGAGGGAGAGTAGGGAGAGAGGGAGAGAGAAGAAGAGGCAGAGAGGGGGAGAGATAAATAGAGAGAGGGTGTACAGGGGAGTGGGGGAAGGGGAGTAGGGGTTGTTGGCAGCAGGGTGTTGGGAGGTGATGGGAGGTGATGTGTTGGGGGAGTAGGTGAAGGGAAGAAATGAAATAGAAAAAGGAAAAGGAAATTGAAGAAAAGAAAGAAAAGGAAAAAAAAGAAAAAGAATAGGAAAAGAAAATGGGTCAGAATCTGGGCTTGGGCTGGGGTTCAAGTCCGGGTCTGGGCTCAGGGTCCAGGGTCAGGTTGGGCTCTGATCCACAGAATACAGCCCAAATACCAAATAATAAATAAGGAAAATGAAATAGTATGGGCGAAAAGGAGCAAAAAGATGGGACACATATCTGGGTACGTATTCTGGGATCAGGGTGTTACATTTTGATTACCGTATCTTATCAGAAACTTGTTAAAGAAACTCTCAACTTATTTCACGATAAATATTCCAAAAATTGGTGCAAATTATATAGTTTGATAATATATATTGGTCGGGATAATGGTGCAAATTGGGACACTTTGAAGGGATTGAAATAATGTACTGAAATCAGTAAAAGAAATTTTTTGAATCTATTAACAAGTCGTTCATGAACTAAAAGCTTGAGAAATAGTATTGAATATAACAATAAATCTAAATGGGAAATTATTGTATAAAGCACAACATTGATGATTTATGTTCATATATAAAGTGAACACGGGTGTGGAAGAAACTAAATCGAGAAATTGAAAAATGTGAACTTGACTAGTTTTGGTATTAATGTGTTATTGATGTGCTATTTGGATGAACGATGAATTGCTACGATATACATGTGCGCATTACATAACATATAGGAAGATTTGCGGTTGGAAAAAGACGGGAAAACTATATATGTATGTACGTATATTCATATTCATATTCATATTTATTATATAAATATATATATATTATGTATTGTGTGTGTATATGTATTTGTGTGGGTGTTTTCTTGGAGGAAGGGCTATGGAGGGGGAGGACGCAGTATGTATATGAATATATATGACATGCACGTATAAATTGTTGTACATATTTTACGTAAGGAGGGGCCGAAAGGGGAAGACGGGGCATTATATATATATATATATATATATATATATATATATATATATATATATATATATATATATATATATATATATTGGAGGAAGGTGGTGGGGGTGGAAGAGGAGGAAAATATGTATGCATGCATAGCATCTTATATGTGTTGTGTTCGCAAGATATATGTGTATAAATATAATGAAATGAAAAGTATAATATCATGAGTTTAATGAGATAAAAAGATAATAGAACACTACTTGATATGTCGTGAGTTTCTATGTGTAAAGTATTAAGATGAACATGGGTAATATATATCCAGTAAAATATGAGATATTATCACAAGAGAATAATAAAAAGAATAGCAAAATAAATTGTACTTTTCGATTGATGAATCGTATCATTGAATACCTATTCTATTTGTTTTGCCTTTATTGCATCATCAAACTTATTTTATCTTGTCCAATTCATGTTCATGCTGATTACCTGGTACACACCTCGTGTTTCACATGTGTATACCACTATGTGAATTTATTGCATGACTTTACTAATTAGAATTTCAAGCTTACCTTTAAATTAAAAACATTTTCAGGTAATGATAAAGGTAAAGGCCCGACTTAAAGCTATTTAGATATTGCTTTTGAAAATTACATAGAGGATCCAACTCGTGAATTTTACTTATATTATATCACCCATGAATAGTTTCATGCTTGTACATAAACACCAAATATGATATGTATGCTATGTGATATGTGTAAGACTGGTAAGCTAGAAAGTTTGATCTTCACATATGTATGGAAATACATGTGTGGTTGCAAATATTATATTAAGTTTATGATAAAGATGGTTATTATGTTTGAATTGAGGATACCGAGAGGGGTATTCTCGATCTTATATATATTGTGATTGTTGATAGCCGAGACTGTGCTCTCGAGGATGTAGGCTGTCTAAAAATCACTGAAGATAAGTCGTCAAAAAGCAGAATCCAAACTCCAGACGCAGGGCTAGTCATCGCCACCAGCGCCGGACCAAGACGTGAGGGTTGAAATCCGCGTCTCAACATCACTGCAAGGACCAAGACGCAAGGGTTGAAACCCGCGTCTCAGCATTATTGCGGTACCAAGACGCAGAGTCCAAAGCTCGTCTCACGTGAAGCTTAACGCAGAATTGGAAGCTCGTGTTTCTCAAGCTTACTTCAATGACAAGACGCGAGGCTCGAAACCCGCGTCTCAGTTATAACTGCCCTCATTACTGGGTCAATTGCTGCCCACGTAATAAGGGAGTTAACCCCATTATGGAGTGTTTTTAGGGGGGACACATTTACCCCCTGAAACCTCAATAAATAGCCCAGTTTGCTATGGAAGAGGGGTCAGAAAAAAAGGTTGGATAATTTTTGGTCAAAAGAACTTCGGTTGTAAGCCGTAGAAGCACCAAGACCTCCAGCTAAAAAAGAAAGAGAGAGTTCAACTCTTCTAACAACTTGCTGCGTACAAGTTCATTTTTGCCCCTAATCTCTTTGAGATCTTTGGTGGTCAGAAGCTGTGTTACTTCGTCTACTAAAAAAAAAAAGAAGATTCCCAAAAGGTCCTGACATTCACCCGGTCAACGGAAAATAAAATTCACTTTTCATCGCCACATTAAGAAACTGACTTTAAACAAAGGGGAGGCCTAAGCTTGAATATCTCCCCTTTCTTGTAAGAGGACTATTGATCCGCTGTAACTTTCTTTACAATCAAATAAAGAATTTACTCCTCGATCTTCAATTTTTTCCCACCAAACAAGAGATGGCGACTCCGCTGGAGACTTTTTTTCTCTACAACGAGCAAGTTGTGGCGCAAGGTGACGTCACCTATATGAGAAAAACGGTCGAATCACTTGTCGTGGAGTTCGACCAAGAAAAGTATGAAGAGTTCCTCTCTTCTGGCTTCAAGAGCCCTAAGGCGCGGTAGTACCACAAAGTCTCCTCGGGGACTTGCTCTCGAGTCCGCTCTGAGATCCCTCAGACGCGATTGACAAGAAGGATGTCGTGGCTAACCGTATCATATGTAACGCCGATGTCTCCCATGAGACCCGCGTGGTTAACGTTGGTGATTTTGAGCCCGTTCATGCCCATCCCCTTCCTCAGCACCAAGTTACCGGGGGTTCCCATCAACCCGTACGGCGTAACCGGAATGCTGAGCAACGACAGAGATGGCGTGCGCGTCAACTACAGGCTCGAGAAGCTGGGAAAACTAAATGCCTAACAAATGTAGGACGCGAGGTTCAAGCCCGCGTTTCTTCTGAATCACGTCAAACACGTGAAGTCCGCGTTTGAAAACCTAAACGTGAGGCTTACCAAACTTGCGTTTCTGAAGCTCCACTTCCCAAACGCGACGATTAGTAGCGTGACGTCCGTGCCCCTCATCCGAGACACGAGACCCGCGCCTCTACAGTTATACGTGGGGCCCAGAAGGCCTGCGTCTCTATAGTACGCGAGAGCCGCGTCTCTTCTCAATAGAGGCGCAATACTAATGTTTCAGAGCCAAAACGCGAGAGCCGCGTCTATCTTTCAGGACGTGAGCTCCGCGTCTCAGAACTCTGCGTTTCAGCTTTGCAACGCAAGGATAGCTCTTAAAAGTTGAAAAGCCCTCGACAACCCGAGGCTGATCTCTTTGATCCCCCTCCGACAGATCTAAGAGATTATTTGACAAACAAGAGGAGTGCTAATTTGGTCATTCCATCTTATTGCTGTGAACAGCTTATCACAACAATGCTCTCTAAGTGCTGCTGCAGTTCACATGCGAGTTGATGGTCATATTTAGACAGTTGACCCCAACTTCCCGATCAGCCAAAAGATATCACTCCCACAGAAGGAGGACCTTCTCTGACGCAGAGTACCCTGAAATCACTGGAAACATGGCAAGCAAAAGTGGGAAAAAACAACCAGCAGTCAGCTCCGATGAGTTTGACACGGAACCAGAAGGAGTGTATCGGCATACTCGCACTCGGACTGGTGCGGTTGCCCCGATCAACTACAGTGCCCTAGCTCGGAGCATTGAAATAAATGAATCACATTCCGCCATTGCAGAATCGCAGGCTTCAAACTCTTCCATAGAGAAGAAAGCCCTCGTGTACATGACAAATACTCCTGAGGAGACGGCCAGGCGCTTTGAACAACAAGCCCAGGTCCAGAGAGAACAATTCGAGATGATTCGTGCTCAATAAGAATCCATCTATTCCCTCAAACAGATGCTTGCACAATTGCTTGATGACAAGGGAAGTCAACCGATAAAACCTCCTCTAAAAAGTCTAAAGGCAAACGAAAAGAAGGAGAAAGCTCATCTTCTATACATATCGAGGAGAAAGAGCAATCTACTTCTGAGTCGTCTAAATCCTCATCTAAGGGGAAAGGCAACCCGGACCATGGAAGGATTCATTCTAAAAGAATGAGTCAATTGGAGCAACGTCTAGAGGTCCTTACCAATCGGAAAGGCCTCCAAGAGGCTGGAGTGGTCCGGCCATATCCGGCCGAGTGGGACCTTATTCCATACCCCCCCAAGTTCAAAGCTTTGACCCTACAGGCGTTTGACGGCAAAGGGTCAGCGAACCAACATATCTACTACTTCAAGTCTCAGACGGGGAACGTGGTAGATAATGATGCCATCTTGGCACGTTTGTTCATTGGCACGCTAAAAGGGCTTGCCTTTGAATAGTTCATGAAGTTCCCAGAAGGCTCCATTAAAAATTGGAGTGATCTGGAGAAGCTCTTCCTAACTCGCTTTTTTGAAGATGACTCAGAGATCACAATGCCTACTATCCTGGTCATGAAGCAGCGAAAGGGAGAGTCAGTCAAATCATTTATAGAGAGATTTCAGAATATGACACTCTGATGTCCTAGCGGTATGACCCAGGTGACCCTGGTAGAAATGTGCCGCCACAATCTACAAATGTCACTCCTAGCCCAAATAGGAGTTGCTGAAAGCCGCATTTGGAAGCAATTGGTCCAGCAAGGTGAACAGGCTGAAAAAATTATCGCCAGGGTTAGGGTAGAAGAAAACAAACCCAGACCCGAAAGGTCGACAAGGCGCACGCCAGAAACATCTTTTCAACCAAAAAGGAAAGATAACTTGGGGACAGAGACAAAATCCCCTGTCAAACCTCAGCCGGTCAAGGGAAGTGGCTCTTCAAGTCAGCCACGCGCCAATAAGCAGTATTCCTTCAAAGACGAACGTGTTGATTCGTTATTCAAGTTACTCAACACGAGAAACAGATTGAAGCTTCATGAAGTTAGACATCCTGAAGAAATCGGTAAAACCGATAATCCTAACTACTGCATGTATCATAGGATGCTGGGGTACCCCCACCAAGAGCTGTTATGTCTTCAAAGACATCTTTCAGGCTCTAATTGATGCAGAGGTACTAAAACTCCGTCCAGAGCAGAAAAAAGTGACGACTAATATGACATCATTCCTCTAGTTTGGAAGACAGCCTCCAGCACCCTCCGGAGTAGTTCCCATCCCTAAAGGAGAACTAAGAATGATCAATATGGACCCTCATCATCAACAAGAGAAGGGTCTTGTACCTGTCCCCACACCTCAGGGGAAAGTTATGTGGGTTCATCCCGACCTTGTGGACAGCCAGCAATGGACCACTGTTACCAGCAGAAGGTCCAAAGGCAAGGCTAAAGTTTCATCCTGTAATATGGTGTGCGCTTCTTCCCGAGAAGCAGAAATCGATGTTCCCTCACTAACTGATTCAGAAGAGGCTTACTACAGAACCTAATAAACCACTCGCGGCAGAAACTCGTTCGGGTCAGTCATATTTAAAAAAGTATGACGAAATGGTGGCAAGCCCTCCTAAACCCACTATAGAGTCAGCCAAACCCTCTACGAAACAACTGGTGGAGAAGCAGAAAGAGCTTCAGTTTTTTAAAGCTCTCCCAAAGGACAACGCGGAAGGATCTACAACACCTTACCGCTTTGACGTCCTGGCTCAACTGGCCAATATCCCAGCCAGAATCACCCTTTACGAGCTCCTGAGGCTATCAAAGTCAACCAGAGAGGCTCTGAGGGAAGCCCTAGCTAATTCTGAGGTCTTCATGACCCAGATACTGGCTGGACCATAGGAGGAAGATGTAGAGGATTGCCTCCATGCCTCCCAAACTGCTCCCTGCATTACCTTCACGGCAGATGATATGCAAGTTAAGGGAAAACATGATCGGCCCCTATACTTCACAGGGTATATTGGATCATCTGAAATAAGCCGCATTCAGGTAGATCCAGAATTCGCATTGAGCATTATGCCTCGCCGGGTCATGCAACATTTAGGGATTCCTACACGATGACTACCATTTATGGTTTCAATACCAATGGTACGCGCCCAATGGGGAAGATCAAGCTCAAATGCTAAATTGGGGACTTAAAGTCCAAAGTGACGTGCTATGTGATCGATGCCGACACTTTATACAATTTGCTGCTTGGACGACCATGGATTCATCGTAATTCCATCGTCCCCTCCACTCTCTACCAAATTATGAAATACATCGACGGAAGTGGGAAGGTACGAACGTTGATTGCTGAAAGGCATCCATTCAAGGGGGTAGAGAACTATTTCACAGACTCTCTCCTGTACCAGGACTCTCTGAAAACAAATGAAAACCAACAACTAGAGGAACCAGACTCTGGGAATGAAGCTGACACCGAGCCAGAGAAAGAAGAGTGCATGTGAGAATTAGATCCACTTGTAACGAGTATTAATAAGCTCGATGTTAAAAACACCGCCAATTATGTAGGCGGGTGGTATATTAATGAAGAGTTAAATTTAACTTACTTTTCTATGCTCACTTCTAATTCAGTGCCATCAGACACTAGTACCGAAGTGGATAATGACTCTTGATCGACAATGGATGCTCTGACATCATTGCATGTACCAATGAAGTCATCCTTCGAAACATACCAAGATATCGGTGATGCGCAAGAATCAGTATTCATGGTCCCAGCAAGACGCAAAGGCCAAAAACCAATCCTTTTCGGACAAACCAAGTCCGAACTGATGTCTCGTGAAGAGTCTGAAAGCGAGAATGAACCTCCTCAGTTCACCCATTATGTAACGCACCGATCCCAAGGATACGGAGACGTTATGGCGACATACATACGCGAGGTGAAAACACCCTCACGCGTACGTTAAGCCTCAGTACAAGACATAATCTCCATATACACAAGGGTTCCAGCAGGAAATAAGTATAAGAATACCTGTAGAAAGAGGTTAGTGACCATAACAGATAGAACAACAGGGATAAATAAGATAACAACAATAAATCATAAAGATACCTATGAATAGTCTCGATGAGGAATCTCCTATGTAACTCCAAGGCACTATCTGATAATACGGTGACTCGGATCTCCAACCTGGGCACGCAAACCCAGGGTCGTCAGAAAGCGACCTAGTGAGTGGTAAAATGAAGGCGGCAGTAATACATACTATAGTAATACAAGCACGATACTAATATATAATACATGATGTTGTACTAGTGATACCATATAATAAGTATATAATATGCAGTAGAAAAATATAATCATGTCATTTTTTAATATCGTCATTGTAAATCACCTAGAGGGTGGTGAATAGGTGATAATGCTAATCTAGAAACTAAATACGGAAGTTAAAAACAATTTGCAACACACTTAATACAACCAACAAGTGTAGCCGAATTCCCCGTGAAGGGCTCTGGACTAACTCCTCTTGATTTCCCTAGATAAGGGTTGAGGTGCTATATGAAGCTCTTGTGGTTAAGTATAAGTGAGGCACACACACAAGCAAGCCAAGCATATAAGAATGATCAATATGAAAGATGCAAGGCACAAATGCAAGCAAATATGATATGATGATAAGAATGATGCTTTGCATAAATAAAAGAGAGAGAGTTAGAGAGACAATGAATCAAACGCAAACACAAAGATATGTTCCGAGGTTCGAGCCCCTAGCTTTACGTCCCCTCCTTCACCGAGAAGGATTTCTAATCCACTATCTTGTCCACCGAGGACTCCCACCGAGGGAACCTTCACCGGGAAGGATTTTTACAACAAGGAGTACCGAACTCCTCTCTCAAACACCGCCTCACAACTGAGGGGTAGGCCCGTAGCCAAACAACCACAAACACCTCTACCGAAGAGGGTTACAATCAAACTCCACCTCTCATTAGAGGGAGCAAACCACAAGCCTCAACCTCTACTAAAGAGGGAGCAAACCAATCACCCGATCAACCTCTACCAAAGAGGGATATAACAAAAGTAAGGGTGTTTACAACTTGGAGGCTCAATCAACCTCAAACAATCTCTTTCCACAAAACAAAAGATCCTAATAGATTAGGATAGAGGATATAGCTCAAGTGTGGAAAAACTAGAGTTTGAAAAAAAAACTCAAAGAAAAATACTTGGGAAAACTCTTGTAAAAGATAGAAATGAAGAACGATACAAATCTCCCAATTTTCTATTTTCTTTGATTTTTTCAAAAACTCTAAAACAAATAAGATTGATCTTTTGAAGCTCTAAAATCTTTTGATAACTTGTTTTAAACACCAAGAAAGGAGAGAAATTTTAGCTCTTCAAATCTTAGTTAAAAACACCAAGCAATGGGGTATTTATAGCCCCAAAACAAAACTAGCCGTTAGGCTGATCTGTCAGCCTGACAGGCTTACGGTCGACCAGCCCGGTCAACCGCCAACGGTCATATTTTGACCGTTGGGGCTATCCGGTCGACCGCCTGGTCGACCGCCCAGTACATAGAGCAGAGCTCTCTGGTCCGGTCGACCGGTCGGTCGGCCGGCCCACTATGCTGCCAGACGTGCACAGCTCTATGCACGTCGGTCGACCGTACGGTCGACCGGCCCTTGTTCGGTCGACCGCACGGTCGACCGACCTGGCTGTCAGCCACTGTTCTGGGTCAGAAAAACATGTTAAAAATATTTTTTTTAAAAATCTTTTATCTCTTCTAAAAATCCCCAAAAATAGTTTTAACATTTTGCATTGATATATAAACATGTGATAAAAATTTCAACTCAAATATCAAGCAATTTGAAACTATTTTTGTGTCTTAACATTTTTACCAAAACCAAAACTTGTATTTTATCAAACTTGAATTTTTCAATACATGAATAGGAAAGTCAAAATAAGTTTGATTAAAAGTTAAGCATGCATGTATAGAAAGAATACATCTACTATACATAAACCAATTAAACTTGTTTTGATCAATCTATTCATGAAAACAAATATTGGTTAAACCAAAACCAAAAACCAATATCCAAACATAAAACGTGTGTGTGCTGTGCACTTGAGCATATCAACTATATTAAGCTTTACAAATGGATCTAAACACACTAAACTCTAGGATACCAAAGTCTTCTTGACGATCTTCATCTTCAAGTCGACTCGATCCAAACTCCGTGATCCAACGAGCATGGCTAAGTGTGGTCTTGATGCTCGGGCTCGGGAATCACCATGTGAAAGCTTCCAAACTCCTCTTTTGAAGCAATCACCAACTAATATCTTATTACATGATCTGAAATTAAAATCACAAGATTATTAGTAAACATAACTACATGAGTTAATCATCATCAAAACTAGAGAGGAAGGCCTCCGGGCCAACAATCTCCCCCTTTTTGATGATGACAAAACTCATGGAGTTATATATGCATGGATTAAAGTTAAGCTTCAAAGAAGCTCCCCCTTAACTCATGCATAAACAAATAAACATAATGAATATGCAGTGAAGGCTCTTAAACATGAATGTATAGATATGCATAAACAATAAAAGGCTCTAGATACCCAATGAAATGTTCAAAAACAAAACATGCTCTAGATACCAATTAAAATTAAACTAAATTAAACTTAATATATGCAAAACATAAACATGCATATATAAAACTCAATCAAACTCAAAATCTTTCTCCCCCTTTTTGTCAATCATCAATAAAGGGGTAAAAACCAAAACAAAACAAAATCTTCTCCCCCTTTTTATACAAAGAAACAATCATCAATAAAGGGTAAATAAAGACAATGTTCTCCCCTTTTTGTCTAAAACAAAAACAAAACCAAATAGGGGTGACAATTAATTAAGATATCAATTGAAAATATGTCAAAGTAGCATCTTGATACCAATTGAAAGTAAACATAGATCAATAAATAAATGGTATATGCTATATACATTCATGAAGAGGAAGATGTGAAGCTTCCCTACATAGATACATTACATGAAGGAGGGATGACAAGCCCTAATTTACATAACATATACTATGCAATGCATAAGAGGAGATGTGAAGCTCCCCCTACACACGTGTACCACATAAAGAAGAGATTGTCAAGCTCTTCAATATAAGATACACTCATCATGAATCTATATGTAGAAGAGATGTTAAGCTCTCCTTGCATATATGCAATATAAATCAAAACTTTTGTATTTAATTTTTTTTAAAACAAAATTTTGAGATACCAAATTTTAAAACATTCAAATAAACATCTTGATATCAAAAAGAGTATTTTTTTTTAAGTATATGATATCAATTTAAAATTTTTATTTTCTATTATAAAGCTAGGGAGTGGAAATACAAATACCAATTGTAAATATGAAAATCGAATTTTCTCCCCCTTTATGAAATACCAACAAAAAACAATGCGTAGGCTTGAAATAAGATACCAATTGAAAATTAATCAATTGAAACAAAGATGGAGCTCAAGCTTAGCATAAACAAAATATATATATATGTATGTATGAAAATTAGATACCAATCGAAATTGATACTATTGGAATGGAAAAGCATACATACATATAAACATATATGAGTATACAAGAAAGGTCAAAATGATACCAATTGAAAGAATTTCAATGATACCAATTGAAACAACAATAATGATCAAGTGTATACATCATATAACTACCACCCAACCATGTTCAAGTTTAAAATGATTTTCAATATAAAGCATACATGAGCATGATCTCCCATCCAACCACCCTTAGATGGTAGGGATTTTCAAAAATAGGTTTGAAAATTGAAATATGTTTGAAAAACTCTACCATAATGAAGAATACCGTAACTAGTTATATAAAAAATTTGTAAACTAGTACGAAATCCTTCAAGCAAGAAACAAAATAAAATTATTTTTCATGAAACATGAAATCCACATGATAATCAACACTCTAAGCCAATTAAGCATAAATATGACTTATGAAAACAAACACATGAGTAAACAATAAATGTGAGTGTACAAATAAGATGTGAAGATCATAATCATGAAAGATATTCAATTAGGCTCAATTAATTCCTTGAAACATGAAAAACATGAAAATCATCAAAACTATTTAATCTTCAAAGTATATGTATGTCCTATACAAACTAAAGTATACATACATATCCAAACACAATGAGTCCACAAAGATATATGCATGAAGGCACGTGGCTCAAAAGGATGTATATGTATAACAATAAATTGGATAAAATGAATATATACATGAAGTTAAACATAAACACATGGAAACATGAAAAACTAAATTTTCATTAAAACAAATTTCATTTTAAGGTATATGTATGATTTGTCAACACAAAAGTATACATACATATCCCTAAACACAATTGAGTCCATATGTATAGATTTGCATGAAAAGCAAATGACTCAAGGAGTATACATGTATATCTTAAAGTTTGGTAAAATAGACATATACATGAAATGAAAACACATGATCATAAAACAAAACCAAAAATGGGAATACAAGTTTAAAATGTATGAATCATCAAAACTAGACTATACTAGCACATCTGATGGGAACAAATAAGCAATCAAGCACAAACATATATAGATTTATTTGTGACCCACTATATGCACAAGTATAAATCCTAATCTTAATGAAAACTAACATTTAAACATATATTCAAATCATGAAGCATCAAAACAAGATATAAATCAACATGATAAATCTTAAACATGATTATTATGTAAATTCACATGTTATTAAACCTATGATAAACATGATAGCTAAACAAAGGTGAGAACACTAAAATAATGGTCCATATTAAACATGGGTATCTCAAAAGGTCTATACATGCATGTCAAGAGTCTAATAATCATGGCATTTTCATAATAAATAACTAAACATGCTACAAATAATGAACATGAAAAGCATGCATAAATAAATAAGGAGTAAGAGACCGTTACCAAAACCTATGAGGCAACTTCTCCATGTCTCCAAAACATGGTGGTTCTCTCCACCAAACATCCCTTGAAAGTGATGCATCCAAATGATTTCCATGAGGCTCGGAACGCATCCACTCCAAGGTACCGACATGTGAGAGCCCACACCTACATCATAAATACGAGGGGTGGTCTTTGGTACCCATATCTTATTGGTTCCATGGGGGTTAGTACCATTCCTAACCCAAACAAATTTATTTGCTAAACTTAAAACATGTATTCTATCATAACAAAATTTAGCAAGGTGGCCCTTACGTCCACAATGTGTACAAGTGTACACATGAGCATACATAGTGTAATGGTGTCCGTGAGGAGCATGTGTATGCCGTGGAGGGTGTGCATTAAAAGATGGAACTTGTTTCTTTCGAAACAAAGTTTCCAAACGTGTATGGCCCACAACACATTGGCTCAAAGTGGAGCCCAAACAATCAACACTCTTCTTCAAAATATTTATATCATTTTTAACACTTAAAGATAAAGTGGAGCATTCAAGGGGTGATCTAGGTGAAACTACCCTAGCATGGCAAACATGGGAATCAATCTTATTTTTTAAAAACTCATTTTTCTTTAAACAAACATCTAAATCATTTGAAATAGAAATTATTTTATTTTTCAAAGCAACATTCTCTTTAAAACAAAATCAATTTTTGAAGACAAGTTTTCATTTCTCTTCAAAATATTTTCACAATCATTTTTATTTTTTAAAAAATTATTTTCTTTTAGTGCAAGGTCTAGTTGAGATCTCAATGAATCCCTTTCATTATAGACCTCAACCTTCTCTTGTAAAACATTGTCAAGTCTAGAATGCAAACTTTTATTTTCTTTTTCAATTCCTAGACTTTTCTTTTTCAATTCCTAGACTTTTCTTTTTCAAAACTTTATATTTTTCAAATAATTTTTCACAAACAATAGACAACTCTTCATTCAAAGCATTGGCATCCATATAATCATGATCATTAAATGAAGAACTAGCACTATCTAGTTGAGTATCCGAATGTACCTCAAGGGAGTCATTCCCTTGGATCATGAAGCATTGTGACTCGGATTCTCCACTAGACTCCTCCTCTTGTTGGATTTGCAATTGAAGCTCGGAGGTGGTTGTGGTTGTCAACTTGTTCCACACTGCAAAGGCGGAATCAAGATTAGAAACATGCATAAGATATTCTTTTGAAAGCGTGCTTTTAATGGCCTCAAGGGCTTGTGCATTGGCCCCTATATGCTTGCTAACACTAAGGTAGGATTCTTTGGTAATGGCAAGGTGAACCTTATATCCGAGGGTTTGTAAATAGATGGACATCCTAGTCTTCCAAACAACAATGTTGGAAGGGTCAAACATAGGTGGGGTCATGAAGTCCATGGATGTAAACTATATGTGTGCAAACGAACAAAATGCAAATGATAGATTAGCAAACAAAGGATCTTACTCCTAGGATGTTAAGCCTAAGTATCAGGAGCGTTTCTCTGATACCAATTGTAAATCACCTAGAGGGGGGGTGAATAGGTGATAATGCTAATCTAGAAACTAAATGCGGAAGTTAAAAATAATTTTGCAACACACTTAATACAACCAACAAGTGTAGCCGAATTCCCCGTGAAGGGCTCTGGACTAACTCCTCTTGATTCCCCTAGATAAGGGTTGAGGTGCTATATGAAGCTCTTGTGGTTAAGTATAAGTGAGGCACACACACAAGCAAGCCAAGCATATAAGAATGATCAATATGAAAGATGCAAGGCACAAATGCAAGCAAATATGATATGATGATAAGAATGATGCTTTGCACAAATAAAAGAGAGAGAGTTAGAGAGACAATGGATCAAACGCAAACACAAAGATATGTTCCGAGGTTCGAGCCCCTAGCTCTACGTCCCCGCCTTCACCGAGAAGGATTTCTAATCCACTATCTTGTCCACCGAGGACTCCCACCAAGGGAAACTTCACCAAGAAGGATTTTTACAACAAGGGAGTACCGAACTCCTCTCTCAAACACCGCCTCACAACCGAGGGGTAGGCCCGTAGCCAAACAACCACAAACACCTCTACCGAAGAGGGTTACAACCAAACTCCACCTCTCACTAGAGGGAGCAAACTAGAAGCCTCAACCTCTACCAAAGAGGGAGCAAACCAATCACCCGATCAACCTCTACCAAAGAGGGATACAACAAAAGCAAGGGTGTTTACAACTTGGAGGCTCAATCAACCTCAAACAATCTCTTTCCACAAAACAAAAGATCCTAATAGATTAGGATAGAGGATATAGCTCAAGTGTGGAAAAACTAGAGTTTGGAAAACAAAAACTCAAAGAAAAATACTTGGGAAAACTCTTGTAAAAGATAGAATGAAGAACAATACAAATCTCCTAATTTTCTATTTTCTTTGATTTTTTCAAAAACTCTAAAATAAATAAGATTGATCTTTTGAAGCTCTAAAACCTTTTGAAAACTTGTTTTAAACACCAAGAAAGGAGAGAAATTTTAGCTCTTCAAATCTTAATTAAAAACACCAAGCAATGGTGTATTTATAGCCCCAAAACAAAACTAGCCGTTAGGCTGATCTGTCAGCCTGACAAGCTTGCGGTCGACCGGCCCGGTCGACCGCCAACGGTCATATTTTTGACCGTTGGGGCTACCCGGTCGACCGCCCAGATACAGAGAGCAGAGCTCTCTGGTCCGGTCGACCGGTCGGTCGGCTGGCCCACTGTGCTGCCAGACGTGCATAGCTCTGTGCACGTCGGTCGACCGTACGGTCGACCGGCCTTTGGTTCGATCGACCGCACAGTCGGCCGACCTGGCCTGTCAGCCACTGTTCTGGGTCAGAAAAACATGTTAAAAATATTTTTTTAAAAATCTTTTATCTCTTCTAAAAATCTCCAAAAATAGTTTTAACATTTTGCATTGATATATAAACATGTGATAAAAATTTCAACTCAAATATCAAGCAATTTGAACTATTTTTGTGTCTTAACATTTTTACCAAAATCAAAACTTGTATTTTATCAAACTTGGATTTTTCAATACATGAATAGGAAAGTCAAAATAAGTTTGATTAAAAGTTAAGCATGCATGTATAGAAAGAATACATCTACTATACATAAACCAATTAAATTTGTTTTGATCAATCTATTCATGAAAACAAATATTGGTTAAACCAAAACTGAAAAACCAATATCCAAACATAAAACGTGTGTGTATTGTGCACTTGAGCATATCAACTATACTAAGCTTTACAAATGGATCTAAACACACTAAACTCTAGGATACCAAAGTCTTCTTGACGATCTTCATCTTCAAGTCGACTCGATCCAAACTCCGTGATCCAACGAGCATGGCTAAGTGTGATCTTGATGCTCGGGCTCGGAAATCACCATGTGAAAGCTTCCAAACTCTTCTTTTGAAGCAATCACCAACTAATATCTTGTTACATGATCTGAAACTAAAATCACAAGATTATTAGTAAACATAACTACATGAGTTAATCATCATCAAAACTAAAGAGGAAGGCCTCCGGGCCAACAGTCATTGCTTAACATGTTATCATCGGGTCATGTCTATAGTTGTCTCCCGTTTTATATAATAATGAATGTTGTCTAGTGGTGACGTGATAGAAATGAACATGCAGATGGGCATATGTAATATAACTATTATACGGTGTGGTGCATAGGCAGTAGTGATGTCTGCAAGGTATACAGAAAACAAAATATATGCAATGCAGAGTATACATATACATGAATAGTATGCTACCACAGAAAGTGTAACATGTATCAGGTAGAGTAACAAATAATACAGGTAACATGATAGCGGATAAATGATCAGGAATAGGAACAAGTACAACTACAATAAGGATACAGGTATCAGGCAAGTCATGATATTTAGACAATAGTAGCAATCAGTACCACCTGGTATTTTAATCAATCTCTTCCAGTGTCCCATACCACTGGCAGTTCATACTGGAGCCCGCACTCCAGTCGAACCCATCCGGACATAGCCTACGGGTACCATTATCCAAACGAGAGAGTGACCAAATAACAAGTGTTCCCGATATCACTATTGTGCATACTGTTTTATTATGTTAATTGGAAACCCATGGTCGAGGAGCTCTTATCGGGTGGGTGTATCCCGTGCATACCCGGGACAACGGCCTTACCAGATCCCTGGCTGCTGAGACCAGGGCCAGCCCGCTAGGGCTGTAACATGTAACGGGAATCTCAATGAGCTAAAACATAACAGGAAACTGGAGCTCATGAGTAACATATGGTAGCCAGCACTACCCCGTCCCCTGCAGTGGGACAAACAATATGGATCCATGACATCCACCCGATATGATCTAATCAACCGTCAAGTCTCCCCCATCCCCAAGTTATCTTTATGATCTGATATTTAAAGTATACAGTGTAACAAGAACAACTACAGTGCATGATACACGTAACATGAGAACAGGACCTGAGCTCTGTTGATAGCATATAACAATATAACGGGAAACGGGAACAATAGATGTGGGATTCCACATATTGCATATCAATAGCTCTCATGTCCAGTAACGGGAATATCAATAACAAGAATATCAATAGATGTAACGGGAAGCAATCATTTAACAGGAATACATGAGTATGACATGCAATATGAACGGTGATCCATATGACAAGAATAGAGAAACCATATATGCATGTGTAACAGGGATGCCGAGAATCCATGTAACGATGATAACAATATATATATATAATATATATATATATATATATATATATATTATATATATATATATATATATATTATATATATATATATATATATATATATATATATGCACATGAATGTGAAATAATAGTGTGACGTATCATAGTAACTGTGCAACGGTGATACTAGCACATGAACTATTAGTGTCGCGTATCCATGGCGGAGTGACAATATGCATGAGCAGTAATGAAATGACAACTTCTAGTGAATCGGTGTATCTATGTACCGGTGGGACATAGTGTTGCGTGTAAGAGGATCTGTGTAACGGTGTTACATGTACATGAGATAACAGTGTCCCGTGTGATAGGATATCCAAGTCATAGTGTGAATACTAATGTTAGCGTCTGGGGTAATAGCATCTACTCGAGTGTCAACTACTGCTAATAAGAATAACGATTCCTATATTCTGAATACGGTAGGTGCCACCAAATTATGAAACAGAATAATCTATTTTAATTATCAATTTAGAGACTAGGTTTACTTAGGAACATTATTAACATCGGAAATCTCGTTAATTAGCCAATCATCCAGATCAGGTATCTATCAGTATGTTTTACTTACAGGGACTACAGGGATTTCCAAACAATGACATTTAGTGTTTAATAATTATAATGATTTACCGATAATCACGTTTTATTAATTAGGCAACCAACCAAGATATTAAACATGATAAAATATAATTTATAAAAGGAAAACACTCATAAACTAGCTATAGGAAGGTAGCTCTCTTTCTCACGATCGAAACGGATCCAGAATCGTCCGAATCGGAGTCCGGATGCTCCAAATATCGCCCGAACGCTAAAATCATCAACATGGGTTAAATATGTAAATAAAAATAATTCAAATGCAATTACTAAACTGAATCAGGAGGTTTTCTGAAAGTTTACCTTTAATGGGTTTGGATGCGGGTTGACGGGTTAACGGGTCGGGTTTCGATCCAAACCCAAACCCAATTAACTTAAATTAATGGGTAAAGGGTTAACAGGTTATTGGGTTTCAATTGAACCCAATAGGGGTTAATGGGTTTGGGTTCTAACCCAAACCCATAAAGGGAAAAGAGGAGTAGCAGCAGCAGCTTGCTGCTGCTGGGCTTCTGCGCGGGCCGGCCGGCGGTCCCGGCCGCCGGCGGCGGTTCAGCTCCGGCCAAGAGAGAGGGGGTGAGGGAGAGAGAGAAAAAGAGAGAGGGAGAGGGAGAAAAACAGCAGAAGAAGAAGAAGAAGAAGAAAAAGAAGAAGAAAAGGGGGAAGAGAAGATGGGGCGGCGGTGGCGCCGGCCGGGCTGGGGCGCGGCGGCGGTGGCGCCGGGCGGGGGCGCGGGCATGGGTCTGACCGCCCCCTGGCCATGGAACAGAGAGAGGGTGTGGGGTAAAGAGGGAGAGAGGAGAGAGAGAAGGTTTTAGGAGAGAGAGAGGTTTAGAGAGAGAGAAATCTGAGAGAGAGAGAGAGGAGGAAGGGGGTTTTAATTAAGAGGAGAGAGAGAGAAGGCGATGGCAATGGCGGTGGGAATTCTCCAGAGAAGGGAAGAAGGGAGAAGAAAAGAAAGGAAAAAGAAAGATTAAAAATAATAATATTTTATTATTATTATATTGGCCCAATATTCGACCAGCTCCGAACGGTACCCAAAAATTATAAAAAATAGAGAATATTATTCTGAGATGTAATATGAAAACAGTTTGTAAAAATTCAATCCAATTTGCAAATTAAAAATCCTGGAGTGTCTCGCCGATACTGGGCGACACCGGTTTGGCAGTATTTTTGATAAAATCAGAAAAATCCCCAAAAATACCTTAACGTAGAGTATATGATTCTAAGATACAAGGTGAAAGCAAATTCTCTAAATTCTACTCCGTTTGTGAAATAAAAATCGGAGAGCTGATTATTGGTGTCGGTCGATACCGACTACGGAGATTTTCCAAAATAATCCAGAAAAATTCCAGAAAATCCTGAAAAATATAAAATATTAGAAAATGATTTTTTGAAACTAAAATCGGCTAAATCTGATGACCAGAAAGGTTAAATCAATATTCTACGTCATATCACGTACTGATACTGTGATACGTACACCAGGGATCAGGGGGTTACACATTATGAGCCAAGTATACTCAGAATGATGGAAAACATGGGGTATGATCTGATAAATGGTCCTGGTTTGAACTTCAGCAAAGGAAGAAGAACACTACTCCGGTCTTTCGTTCCGAAAGGGAAAACCCCTGATTATTACCATCGAACTCGTAGGGGTTTGGGTTACGTGTCAACCCCAATTCCGTCAGCCTCTGAGTCTGAAGAGTTACTATACCATAACTACTCATCTGGCACGTCATCGTGGAGTCAAATGTTAGTGTTGGCAACCTCTTCGGAGAACTTTCAGTATATATGGTTTCAGCAAGCCACCTGGAAGACAGAGATGAAGAAATGATCCAGTCTGATACAGATCCTTGAATTAAACACCTAAATACTCTCTGGGATACTCGCTTTGAACAGCACGAGCCACCCACTGAGGATAAAGTTGCCCAGATTAATCTGAGAGATGAGGCTAATCCTAAGCCCATCTTTATAAGCGAAAGCCTATCATCCTCCGAGAAAGAAGATTTAATATCTCTTGTCCGAGAGTATATAGATGTTTTTGCTTGGAATTATGAAGATATGCCTGGGCTTGATCCTCGAGTGGCTATGCATCGCCTTAACATTAATTCAGACATGAAGCCAGTCAAACAACAGCAGCGCCGGTTCCGTCCAGAAATAATGAAAGCAATCCAGTCAGAAGTCAAAAAACTTATAGACTCTGGCTTCATTAGGGAAGAGCAACATCCTGATTGGGTAGCCAATATCGTCCCCGTTGCCAAAAAGAATGGAAAGATTCAAATTTGCATTGATTTTCACGATTTAAATGAGGCCTGGCCTAAAAACGAATTCCCTCTCCCAATCACGAATGTCATGATTGACAATACGTGCGAGTTTGAGCAAATGTCCTTCATGGATGGATTCTCAGGGTATAATCAAATCAAAATGTATCCTGATGATGAAAAACATACTTCTTTCAGGACACCACTGGGGGCATATTGCTATACTGTCATGCCCTTCGGACTGAAGAATGCGGGGGCAACATATCAGAGAATTATGAATGCAATTTTCCACGAGCACATGCGTAAAATAATGGAATGCTATGTTGACGACATTGCAGTGAAAAGCCGCACCAAAGGTGATCACATACCGATCTGAAGACAATCTTTGAAATCAAGCGGGCACATAGTTGAAAATGAACCCCAACAAATCCTTCCTAGGGGTGGCCAGCGGCAAATTCCTAGGGCTTGTGGTAACTTCCAAAGGAATTCATTTAGACCCGGAAAAAGTTCGCGCTATCCAGGAGATGCAACCTCCAAGGAACCTCAGGAAGCTTAGGGGATTGCAGGGACGACTGGCATACATCCGAAGGTTTATCTCAAATCTCTCTAGAAGATGCCAACCCTTTATCAAATTGATGAAAAAAGGGTGTCTCATTCATCTAGGATGATGCTTGCCAACAAGCATTTGAGAAAATCAAACGATACCTCACGTAACCACTAGTCCTTATAGCTCCAGTGTCCGGAAAACCTTTCCTGATATATGTTCGAGCAATGGATCATTCTTTAGGGGCTTTGATAGCCCAGAATAATGATCAAGGACATGAGCAAGCAATCTACTATCTGAGTAGGACTATGGTCGGAGCCGAGCATCAGTACAACCCGATCGAAAAGGAATGTTTGGCATTGGTATTCGCCGTCCAGAAAATGCGACACTACTTGGTGGGCCAGACTATAAATGCCATATCAAGGGTTAACCTTTTGAGGTTACTCATGATGAAGCCATCGTCACTAAACGGTCGACTGGCAAAATGGGCAATACTGCTATCCCAATATGAAATGCGCTTTTTACCACAAAAAGCCGTGAAGGGACAGGCGGTGGCGGATTTCCTGACTGAGCATCCAGATCCGAGGGCAACCGAACTTTACGAGGATCTCCCAGACGAAGTCACTGAAGTTTGTCTGACCCAGACATCTTTTGAAAGACAAGTGTGGCAACTCTTCTTCAACGGTGCATCGAGAACAGGTTCGCAAGGGCATGTCATAGCCGGAGTGGGGATAATACTCGTCTCCCCACAGAACTATGTGATTCCTTGAGCTTTCTCATTAACCAAGCCCTGCTCTAACAATGTAGCAGAATACAATGCCCTCTTGATTGGAATGCAAATCGCCGATGAGATTGGCGTTAAAATCTCGAGGCATATGGTGACTCTAAACTCATCGTTAACCAAGTTCGCGGAGAGTACGAAGTCAGACATGGAGCTTAATACCCTATTACAAGGCAACTATCTCTCGGCCGAGGGGTTCGAAAACTTTTACATCGACCATGTACCACGCCAGCAAAATGCGTATGCAGATGTACTGACATCTCTCGCTACCTCTTTAGCCTTTCCAGCTGGAGTAGTAGAGAAAATACTTGTCTTCAACCACGACTTGTATTGCCCAACAATCGCTTTTGAAGATCACCAAAAGCCGACAGGAGATTATCAAGTCAAAGAAGCTTTTGAGTCGTCAGCTGGTCCAGAGCCTAGGGATTGACGATTCCCTTAATTGACTATGCCTTGTACGGTATCCTCCCTGATGATCCCAAAGAAGCAGCGGCCATTAGAAGGAAAGCCCCCAAATTCTATTATAATGCGATCACGCAAACACTGTATTGTCGATCGCATGATGGGATCTTTCTCCGCTGTCTGTCACAAAAAGAGGCGCAGGAGGTACTCAAAGAAGCGTATGACGGCATGTGTGGAGCTCATCAACCTGGTCAAAAGCTTGGGGATCGAATCCGAAGATTGGGATATTATTGGCCTAGGATGATCCCTGACGTCACCACTTATGCCAAACGATGTCACGCCTGTCAAGTCCATGGTGATTTTATCCATCAAGCACCAAGATATTTTCGTTCTACAACTTTTACCTGGCCATTTGAGATGTAGGGGATGGACGTAGTCGGCCATATAAGCCCAACATCATCCAAAGGACACCGGTTCATTTTAGCCATAACCGATTACTTCTCTAAATGGGCCGAAGCTATCCCTTTGAGGGAAGTAAAGACATCTGATGTAATCAAATTCGTTAAACATCACGTCATCTACCGTTTTGGTGTGCCATGACGAATTGTCCACGACAACGGGCCCCAATTCGTCAGTCAGGCTTTTTAGAGGTTCTGCAACAAGTTCAGAATCCAAAGTGTGTCCTCAACGGCATACTACCCAACTGCTAATGGCCTTGCAGAAGCTTTCAACAAGACTATTGGCAAACTTCTCAAGAAATTCGTCTCAAAAAATCAACGTGATTGGGACGACAAATTAGGTGAATGCTTATGGGCCTATCGCACGACAGTACGAACCCTAACGAAGACTACACCATTCTCCTTGGTATATAGGTGTGAGGCCGTACTCCCATTAGAAATTCAAATCCCATCTTTACGAGTCGCTTTGAAGGCAGAAATGACAAATGAGGAGAAACATCGACTGCGACTCCAAGAACTGGAGGCTTTAGATGGTAAAAGTCTGCAAGCCCAACAACAAATCGAGCTCTATCAAGTTCGAATTACCAGAGCCTTCAACAAGAAAGTTAAGGAGCGAACTTTTAAGAAAGGTGACCTTGTCTTAGCTGTCAGAAGACCTATGGTGATGACACATAAGATAAAAGAAAAATTTCAACCCAAATGGGAAGGACCATTTATAGCAGAGTCGGTCTACTCAAATGGAGCATATCGCCTCATAACCTCAAACGGTGATACACTCATGATGCTAATCAACGACAAATTCTTGAAGAAATACTACCCTTGATAGCACTCTTCCCCCGATCAAGTTAATGTTGCACTTCTGATCAAAACTCCAGATCCAAGAAGAGTTTCTTTCCCTTACTAGATCGAGCACTGGTTGCATCATGATGCTTGATGTAAATATTGAGAAAGAAACAAAATGCGAAACTTTAGTTTTAGCATTAGTTACTCTTCTGATTGACATCCGATGCCCCTGACGGCCAAGGATAAAGGAAAATGTTGGGTTTTAAGCCCAACATTAGTCTTCGACAACTCATCATGTTGAGAGAAATATCATGGCTCACCCAACTCAAACGGGAATTGGTGAAGGCACACCAATCCGTTGATAGCTGAGGGTTTGCTAAAAATCCTAGCAGACTTGATTCCACTCTTTCCTCCAAAATCTCTTACCAATTCTCACCCACGGAATGGTAAGACCACAAAAATATCAGTGTTCATCTCCTTAATGAAATGAACTGGATTCTGTCAAGTTAATATTAAACCTCTGACAACAAAACTCTTTAAAAATACTTGCTGTTATGTTAATACTACACCTCTAACGGCAAATTTTCCATGACTCTAGAAAGTCAACAGTTGTCACGTTAATATTAAACCTCTGACAGTTCAGTTCACTTTCTACCAAAATCCCCTACCAATTCTCTTCTATAGAAGGGTAGGTCCACAAATGCAATCAGTGCTATGTTAACAATATACCTTTGACAATAAAAAACTTTAATACTTCCCAGCGAGTACAAACTTTACTTGTCTCAACTCTATATGGAGTAGCAAGTCTTCAAATTTATCAAGTTAACACTACACCTCTGACATTCCAAACTTCACTTGTCAATTCTCATCAATAGAATGACAAATCCTCAAAATTGCTCATACCGCAAATTGACTACTGTCGGGTTAACATCACATCTCTGACAAATTACTGTTAAGTTTAACACTACACCTCTAATAATGATTGAGTTGCTGCCAAATTCAATATTAAATCTCTGATAGTTACTTTTCCTCAGGCTTCCATATCAAAGCTGAGATGAGCGATGCTAAGTTTAACATCACACCTCTGGCGTCCAATTTATTGCTAAGTTCAACAATACACCATGGCCATGACTTTCCCTCGGACTTCCTTGTCGAAGTTGAGATGACCAATGCCAAGTTCAAAATTACACCTTTATCATTACCCTCACTGTCAAGTTTAACATTACACCTATGATAGTGATGCTTTCAGTTTTCCTGAATGAAGCTGAAACACTCTTGAGTCAAGTTAATATTACACCTCTGACTCACATCCTTGTCAAGTTAACATTACACTTCTGACAAGATCTAATTCAACTCGTTAAGTTAATATAACACCTCTAACGGTAAAAGTTCTCTTAGATCCCCCGCGAGTCTAGTCTCACTTGTTATTTTTGTCAATAGAATAACAAGTCCACTTAAAAATATTGTTAGGTTAACATTACACCTCTAGCAGTTTTTTCATTAAATCCCCAGCCGAGTCTTAGTCAAGTTAATACCAAACCTCTGATGAAAACTCATTTGTAATCCTCCGTGGGGTACAAATTCTACTTGTTATTCTCATTTATAGATTGGCAGGTATACAAGAACTATCCTACTCCTGTCAAGGTAATATCACACCTCTGACAGCATTCTTGAATTCCTAAAACAGGATTTTTTCCCCAAACTTTGACTCGTTAAGATTATTATCACATTTTTAGCAAGTCAAAGGTCCTTACTTCTATTTGTCTGATTTTCAATGCGAAAAAGGAATCCAAGACAATATAAAAAGACAAGAAAAAGTGTCACTTTTATTTATATTCAAACATGAAAGTGATACAAGATGCTCTTTTATACAATAAGATTGAGTGTTACAATAAAGGAGTACAAAGAAGTCACTCTCTCTCAGTAAAAGGTTGCACTCACTCCTTAAAGCATTTACACTACTCTAAATATAAGATGTTTGGAAGAGCGCCGAAGAAAGACTGATCAATGTGGAGACGATCGAATGCTGATTACATTATGATACATGACGTAAACATCGAAGGAGCCCATCGCTGACCAAGAACAATGGTGTTTCTCGAGGTCGAAATGCAGCAGCACCTTTTGATTTCACCCGACCAATTAGTGTGGGTCATAATCCTTCGTTGATGAACATCTCCACCACCAAAAAGTCTTCTAATGAGCATGAGTTTTTCATCGATGTCACTTCTGGGGGTAAGATTGGTGAAGAGAAGATCCGAGACCTTATAGGTGACGTCTTCTTTCCCGTGACCTGCAAGAGGACCATACCCACTGTGACCATGACAAACCCGGGGGCACTGTCGGTGCATCATGTCTAATAAAGCCTTGTCGGATGTCATCAATCGCGCAAATCTTCCTCGCCCATGAATAGGAGCCTTGATTTCTCCAGTGCTCGGCTATCGAACAAGCTCGCTGGTCGAAATATTCTTCCAAGGGCCCAATGAAGATGCAAAAGGCTGACTGAGACTGTCATAATCTGCAAGGAATAAAAAACCAGAAGGTTAAAATTCTATTAAGGCAAAAACAGAAATGTAAAAGTAGACGCGGTTTGAAGTGGTAAACTTCAGACGCAGAAATGACCAGTGTAGAAATTCTAAAGTTCTGTCAAGACAACAGCATAAAAACTGAAGGACAGACGTGCTTGAAGTTGTGGACTTCAGACACGGAATTAAACATCACAGATCTGAACGCGGTCTGGTTTTAGACCCGCGTCCAAAATACGAGACACAAGGTAGACTAGACGCAGAAGTCGCCACACCCGCGTTTGAGAAACAAGGGTTGCCATATCCAAGTCCAGAGGCCTCAAAAGAATAAAAATTCTTTAAGTCAAGAACCTCAAACGCGAACTTTATACACAAAGCTCGTGTCTCAAGATCCAAATACAGGGTTCATTACACTCGCATTCAAAGGATTCTGAGTTAGAATTCGAGGTCAATCAACTCACGCTTCATCAAGAAGTCTAAAAGACACGACTTCCGAATAACAGGTGCATCAGTTAGACTTCTAGAGAAAGATCAAGAGATCGACTCTCTTTGAGTGACAAGAAAACAGAAACTTAGTGGGACTGAGTATTTCATGGCGACAAGCGATTCCTGCCCGCAGAAGAAACCTTTAGAGGTTGAACTTTATGCATCAAGGCGCAGCCATAAAAGATACTTAAAGCGATGCCTTTTGATCTTAAAATCACTTGACAGTGATAATCTCTGAAAAAGATTAAAGGAAAGCATGAAAGCTTTGAATTCTCGCTGTCCATTGGAACACATCCCCTTAAAGAGAAGTAAAATAAGTCAAGACAAAGACCCTCAGAGCGCATGCTCTTAAGGGAAATAGTCTAAATAACAGACTGTTAAGAAGATGAGGCCTATTTATAGGCAAGCCATGAGGCTTATAATTAATGGCATAAAAATCAGAGCCATCATCCTTAATTTCTGCACGAACGTCAAAGCCCAATAAGGAGCTGAGCGTGGATTGCCGCTTTGAGAAACATCGGAGGACACAAGTCCCCAATCGTCAATGCCAACTTGGCATTTAAATATCCGACTAGATCTTTAAGACGGGCTGCATGTGACGCTTAGGAGGTTGCGTCAAGTGCAGACCTGAAATCCGCGTCCTTTCACGAACCCGAAGGTTGCGTTCTTTTCATTCCTTTTAAAAGATCCACAATCGCGTCTCCTGGAGTGGTTCAGAGCCGCGTCTCCTCAGTGAATTAGGTCTATTCAGGGGTTGCGTCTTGAGTTCATGACAACTTGTAAGATTTAAGGGCTGCGTCCTGAAGTCCGCGTCCTCAACAACCAACGGAATCCCGCGCGTCGCTCTTGAGGAGCCCAAAACTGTGCCTCTACTGTAAGATGAACGTCACATCCCCATCATGAACTCAGTACAGCTTAAGTTTGCACCCTATTAAGGGACCAGAGCCGCGCCTCTATTGAGCCAATGCCGCGTCTGCATCAACTAGCTGAGATCTGTGTGTCAGTCTTGAGGAACCCAAGACCGTGTCTCCACTACATCCTGAATTCTGCATCCTGACAGAATCAAGGGCCGCGTCCATGGATCCGCGTCCTTCCATAAGTATGAAGGTCACGTTCCCTTTACTGAAGAACACAAATTCGCGTCTCAGAATAACGCCTTTTTGTCTCCAAGCCAAAACCGCGTCCCTCCAAAAAGTCGCGCCTCTTCAGAAAGGCTAAAGCCGCGCCTAGTCACAGAGTGAGAGCTGTGTCTTCATCTCAAAGATCGCGTCCCTCCAAGAGCCGCGTTTCTTCAGCAAACTAATAGATGCGTCCCCGCTCCAAGTGAGCACTGCGTCTCTAGAACAACATGACCCCTGCGTCTACAAGACTTATATTCAGTCTTTACTTCTGCAAATCAGTTCAACAGTACACTGGCACAAACAAATGACCGTTTACCCTTAGTTCAAAGTATACCAACAACCCGCTCAGAGCACTGAGGAGGTCTAGACTGCGTATCTAGACACTCACCACATCATCTCTGGTGGCTTCAAAGGGTTTTACAGTACACTCACGAAGGCCATACTCCAGATGTGATCAAGCTCAGAGTATCTCAAATGATTGTCAGTCCAATCATGAGAAGTATGAATTCAATCAAAAATTAAAGTATTTCGAAATCCGTCCCGGTCAACCACGGAATATCAAAAACTTTGGAGGGGGTTCTGTAGGCTATCTAAAAATCACTGAAGACAAGTCGTCAAAAAGCAAAATCAAAACTCCAGACGCAGGGCTAGTCATCGCCACCAGCGCAGGACCAAGGCGCGAGGGTTGAAACCCGCGTCTCAACATTACTGCAAGGACCAAGACGTGAGGGTTGAAACTTGCGTCTCAGCATTATTGTGGTACTAAGACGTAGAGTCCAAAGCCCGCATCTCACGTGAAGCTTAACGCAGAATTAGAAGCTCGCGTTTCTCAAGCATCACTTCAATGGCAAGACGCGATGCTCGAAACCCGCGTCTCAGTTATAACTACCCTCATTACTGGGTCAATTATTACCCACGTAATGAGGGAGTTAACCCCCATTATGGAGTATTTTTAGGGGACACTTTTACTCTCTGAAACCTCTATAAATAGCCCAGTTTGCTATAGAAGAGGGGTCAGAAAAAAGGTCGGATAAGTCTAGGTCAAAAGAATTTCGGTTGTAAGCCGTAGAAGTACCAAGATCTCCAGCTAAAAAAGAAAGAGAGAGTTCAACTCTTCTAACAACTTACTGCGTACAAGTTCATTTTTGCCTATAATCTCTTTGAGATCCTTGGTGGACAGATGCTGTGTTACTTCGTCTACTAAAAAAAGAGGATTCCCAAAAAGTCTTGAAATTCACCCGGTCAACAGAAAATAAGATTCACTTTCCATTGCTAGATCAAGAACGGCTTTAAATAAAGGGGAGATCAAAGCTTGAATATCTCCCATCTCTTGTAAGAGGACTATTGATCTGCTGTAACTTTCTTTACAATCAAATAAAGAATTTACTCCTCGATCTTCAATTTCCCCACCAAACAGGGGATATGATAAGTATGCGGTTGTGACCAAAATTGTATATTGTGTTGTATGGCCTTGTAGTAATTACAGAGAAGATGTTGTCAAAATTTAAAGAAACATATATTATTATGTGAAAAAAGGATTATAGAAACTGAGACCTTTACACACGCTACTATGGAATTCCTACATTAAAACAATGTAAAATAGGTAAGAATAAGGAGATGTATACTTGGGGTTATGGTTAATTTCCCAGCATAGAATGTAATTATTTCCAGTGGAAACCCTAGCAAAAGAGGATTCAACAAACTAATAATATATAAAAAATGAATATATCCTGAAGACTTTACAATAAATTGAAGAGAGGCAAAAGGATCAAGCAAGAAACAATGTCAAAAATACTAAAACTCATAGATATCATGATTTTCCTCTTTTTCGTAATTTCTCCATTTTGATCACAATGGTAACTTCTGTGAAGTACAAATAAACATCCTAATACTGCAATACATTTTAGCAATAAAAGAAAAGCCCAAATGTTACCTCCAATTACAATTCCCAAAATGTAAGAAATAAAACTAATACAAGGCTCAGATTTTTATAATATATTCAATGTCAACCATCCAAAAGTGCTTGAATCATACTTGGTTGCTAACTTAGAACCGGAGCTATAATCACGACCTTATACTTATTTTTTGAAGCTCATAAATACAAATTCCCAGTCATAATAACCATCTATCAATAAAAGAAAAGCCTCAGATATTGTCTCTAATTACAATTCTCAAAATGTAAGAAATAAAAATAAAACAAGACTCAGATTTTTATAATATGTTCATTCTTAGCCATTCAAAAGCATTTGAAATATTCTTGTTTTCTAACTTAAAACTGAGGCTATCATCACGACTTTGTACATATTTTTTGAAGCTCTAAGATACAAATTCTCAGTCATAATAATTATCTATCAATAAAAAAAAAACTTCAAATGTTGTCTCCAATTACAATTCTGAAAATGTAAGAAAATAAATAATACAAGGCTCTGATTTTTATAATATATTCATTGTTATCTGTCCAGAAGCACTTGAAGTTACTTGGTTGCTAACTTAGAACTGATACTATCATGACGGCCTAGTACACATATTTTGAAGCTCAAAAATACAAATTCACAATCATAATAATCATCTCTCAATAAAAGAAAAACCCCAAATGTTACCTCCAATTATAATTCTCAAAATAATACAATGCTTCGATTTTTGTAATATATCTTCATTGTTAGTCATCCAAAAGCATTTGAAATATACTTGGTTGCTAACTTAGAACTAGGGCTATCATCATGACCTTGTACATAATTTTTGAAGCTCAAAAAAATATAAATTCTCACTCATAATAACCATCCTATTACTTAGTTGATTGCTATTTGGTAACATGGGCATTCATCATTGCTTTGTGCTCGCAAAGATCAAAACACATATATGAAAAATGTAAAGCTTTAAATGACCCAAGCATAAGTACATTAACATAGTAGGGTAGCAAATAAGCAAATAACAGTTTAGATGTGTCCATGACACATTGTACACAAGAGATAAAAAAATATTACAAACCAAGTTGTTTACCACAAGTTTGTTAAAAGTGTTCAATCAAAGGAAGCTACTTAGGCAGTCAAATCTACTTCATTTTCATTGTTATCACCCCCATCCTCATCAAAGGAACTCATTTTTTTCACCCTTCTACTTGTTATATTATTAGTGCGATTGAATCTAGAAGTGAAAACATTCAAATTCAACTCCCTTGGAAGCTCATCTAAATATCTCTTTTGAGTTTCAAAGGTTTGGAAATAAATAAATAAAAAAAATCTAACTGCCATCTCAGATTCAAATAACCTCGCAAAAGCGGTGTCTAGAACTCCATCATCATAGTCAAGATAAACATACACACATTTAGACAATTAGACAATCCACTGTTCAAGAATTATTTGTCTAATGGCATTTGACAAGTCCCCAACTTTGTCTGTTGTTGTCTTCATGACATCCTAATGGCATCTACAAGATATAATGGTAATAATCATCAATTTATCAAATATATAATTGTTGTTCTCCATCGATTACTCAAACATATTACAATATCCATTAATTAAGGAAATTTATAACAATATACATTTATTCATTAATTATATACAATATTCATAAGTTCATCAAATATATAACAATATCCATCAATTCATCAAATATATAACAATTCATATGCTATATTTGAGTTAAATTAATGGAAAATTTTCATATATAGGCATAAAATCATCAAAAATTGGAACTAATAAAGAAATCATCAAGTTACCTGGTCATTGGGAAGCAAAAAAAAGAAGAGAAGAAGAAGAGATGGATCAATAACACCAGCAGCAACATGACCACAAATAGATTAGCACCAACACCAGCAACAACAACAAAACCACCAGCAACAACACCCACTGAAATTCTTAAAAACACCCACTGAAACCCATAAGCAAGATAGATCAAGACTCACGACCACAAAGATCAAGACTTTTGATTGATCAAAACCCAGGGCCACGGATGTAACACTTGTCTTAACTAATCACCTTTTTTTTTAACATTTAAATACTTTAGGAAGGTGATGTGGAAGTAAGTATTCATGTAAGAATACTATACATTATACTATACATATTAGTATGTATATATATGTATGTTTATATATAAATGAAATACACCACATGCATGTTGACTTTGCTACCATACCCCCACCATACTTGTGGGTACTAGTACCTCATGAAGGGGGGAGAGATGGAACCTTGCATATAGGTGTAAGATATAGGAGTAGAGAGATGGGGTTAGAGAGGGACACTTGTCATGATATTAATGAAGAGATTGGAGTATAAATAGGGGGGTGAAGAGGATAACTCTCATTTGGCACACTCTCTCTTTCTCTTCATTTTTCCAACTCCAAAACACTTTCTTCTTCTCCCATTTGTAGCCGGCCAAGACTAGGAAAAAAACAGCCAGCAGCCATCTCTTGTTTCCTCCATTCTCTTCACCTTCACACACTCTTTCTCCCTCTTATTCCCTTACAAAATTTTTCTACTTTCTTTATACAGAAAAAAAGACTTCCTTTACACGATTTATCTCCTCTAAAGATCAAATAGAACAAGTTAAAGTGGTGATCTAACATCACCATAAAAAGGAAATTCTTGAAGATAAGGTTGTTCTAGGATTTCGAGTTAGGAGGGTGATATTGGTTGAAAGGTAAGCAAAACCTTAAGATTTCTACCCCTCTTATACTCTTTCAACTAAGAACTAATCATAATATTGTTATGGCCTTGTAGACCCTATTAAAGCGGGAGACCAAGCTTGATAAGGAGATAACCTCTTCAAGGGTGAGTAGAAAATGCGGACCCTAGTAGCATAGTAGGTAGAGTAAAACTTGAAATAAAGGGGATTTTTAAGTTATAAATGAACATGAAAATGAAGGATAATTCATGTGTATAAATTATAGATTTTATATATACAAAATCTTATGGCAATCATGTAGTAGTTATGTTCATGTAAGATTAGCATTGTGTAGATTGTGTGTATACATAGTAGTCCACCATATGCGTTTTAGAGAAATAGTTTTATGGATAAATATGATACTTGATGCTATGCATATAATTATGGCTACGCATATATTAAGATGAAATGACATGTTGGTTATCTTGAAAAGACTCGCATATTGATAATTTAGCTAGTAGTTACCTATACATGTTAATGATTTTCATGATATTGACATATTGTAAAGTAAAAATTATGAAACTATTATGTTGTCGTTGCTCTATGTATCCTTGCATGTTGTTATTACATGAAGAACGTGATAATTGCATATTTGGAGGAAGGGACCAAGTTGAACCGGAGGTGACCGAAGGGGAGAATATACGGTAATGTATAAGAGGAAGGGACCGGGTTGACCGGTGGTGATCGAAGGGGGAATTATCGCATTGAATAACGTATAGGAGGAAGGGACCGGGTTAAACCGGAAGACACCGAAGGGGGAGCCCAATGTTATGTTTAACAATTATATGGATGTGGCTAAGATAGAAATTGCATGTTGAAACTATATATAAATCTTAAAACTAGACTCTGTAATAGTCGACTTATTCAGGCATTTTCAACAGGGTTAGTCGACTAGCCCTTGGGCTAAGTCGACTATAGATGGGAAAAACAGGTATACAAGTCTCAGGAAAACACTTTTAGTCGACTATATATAAACTGTAAGTCGACTAGCCTTAGTTACAGGAAATAAAAAGAGAGTGAACATCTTCTTTTAACTATGATTAGTCGACTACAGTTGGCTTGTAAGTCGACTAGTGTATAGTGTAGTGACTACACCAGAAAGGGTAGTCGACTAGTATTGATTATAAGTAACAAACAGAGAGCACATATCTTTTTGATCCAAAATTAGTCGACTATAGTTGGCTTGTAAGTCGACTAGGGTACCATGTGTAGTCGACTATACCAAATAGGTTAGTCGACTAGTTAAGTTATAGGCAGCCAGCAGAGAATTAACACCTTTTAAAAAGACCCTAGTCGACTATAGCTTCTATATAAGTCGACTTAAGGTAGAGTTAGTCGACTATAGGTATGAGTAAGTCAACTATCAGGACCTGTTACTGTGTTTTAGTCAGGATTTTCATACCCAAAAATGTGTAAAAATAGTATCAGTTACTACTGTTAACTTGATGACAAAATTTCAAATTAAACCTACGTGATGGACATGCATATAATACTGTTTTACTCACTGAGCTGTCGAGCTCACTCTATTCTCATTATCACTTTCAGGTTTGGATAAAGGTAAGGGACCGCTTAATGGTAACATATGCGGGATAGGTGTCAACGTAGACATTTTCACCCTTTTTGCATGTTATTTGTGTTATGTATATGGTTGTAGAAAACTATGCAAAAACTTATATTTGGATGTTTACCATGAACTTGTAAATATTGAAATGCTCGATGCTAGACTCAAATCCTGTATTATATTGTGGAATAGTAATGTATTAGACTATGTTTTCTAAAGAGCTGCCATATCAATGTTTTAAACAATGCTAAATCATGTTAAGATCATACATCCTATCAAAGTGGATATTGATGTAAAGTATAGAGAAGTCTGATGTTAGCCGAATTGAAGTATTGTATCTTGATGGGTCCCACACTTGATAATCTGTGATGATTATAATCTGAATGGAATTATTAAATGGGACCGTTACAGTTGGTATCAGAGCTAATGATCGAGCCAAACCTGCACAGAAAAATAAAGAATTTTAGGAACAGTGCTACACGGGTCGTGATCTACAGGGAAGGACAGCGATGGAAGCGTTGTGTAAGTTTCTCTCTTTTAATTTATTGAAACTAGTTTATTTATCTTCTCAATTTTATAAAATAAAATTATTATATTAAGTTAAGAAGGAGATGTAGAAGAAGAGATTGTGGTGTTGT